>CAKAJE020001893.1:0-299330 GCA_916610135.2 Macropis europaea
CTATGGCGAACAGAGACCAGATTAGATCATTTTATATTTTGGTTAACATAAGAATTCTGCGAAATTCTATCACATTTGTTCAATTTACGTCGCTCCTATTTCCGATAGCTTATTGGGCTAAGCGGCATCTCAAAGCGCATGAAATGACGAGTGAAATGCACTATTAAACTTCTAGGATAGGGCGAACGGAGACCCGATTAGATCATTTTACATTAATGTTAATATAAGAATTCAGGGAAATTCTATCACATTTGTTCAATTTACGTCGCTCCTATTTCCGATAGCGTACTGGGCTAGGCGGCATCTTAAAGCGCGTGCAATGGCGAGTAAAATGCACTACTAAACTTCTATGATAGGGCAAACAGAGACCCGATTATATCATTTTATATTACGGTTAATATAAGAATTCAGCGTAATTCTATCATATTTTTTCAACTTACGTCGCTCCTACTTCAGGTAGCGTAGTGGGCTAGGCGGCATCTTAAAGCGCGTGGAATGGCGAGTAGAATGCACTACTAAACTTCTATGATAGGGCAATCAGAGACCCGATTAGATCATTTTATATTTTGTTTAATATAAGATTTCAGGGAAATTCTATCTCATTTGTTCAATTTACGTCGCTCCTATTTCAGATAGCGTGTTGGGCTAAGCGGCATCTCAAAGCGCATGAAATGGCGACTAAAATGCACTATTAAACTTCTAGGGTAGGGCAAGCAGAGACCCGATTAGATCATTTTATATTATGGTTAATTTAAGAATTCAGCAAAATTCTATCACATTTGTTCAATTTACGTCGCTCCTATTTCAGATAGCGTATTGGGCTAAGCGGCATCTCAAAGCGCATGAAATGGCGAGTGAAATGCACTATTAGACTTCTATGTTAGGGCGAACAGAGACCCGATTAGATCATTTTACATTAAGGTTAATATAAGAATTCAGGGAAATTCTGTCACATTTGACCAATTTACGTCGCTCCTATTCCAGATAGCGTATTGGGCTATGCGGCATCTCAAAGCACATGAAATGGCGAGTAAAATGCCCTATTAAACTTCTAGGATACGGCAAACAGAGACCCGATTAGATCATTTTATATTATGGTTAATTTAAGATGTCAGCAAAATGTTATCACATTTGTTCAATTTACGTCGCTCGTATTTCAGATAGCGTATTGGGCAAAGCGGCATCTCAAAGCGTATGAAATGGCGAATAAAATGCACTATTAAAGTTCTAGGCTCGGGCGAACAGAGATCCGATTAGATCATTTTACATTATGGTTAATAAAAGAATTCAGCGAAATTCTATCACATTTGTTCAACTTATATCGCTCCAATTTCAGATAGAGTATTAGGCTAAGCGGCATCTCAAAGCGCATGAAATGACGAGTGCAATGCACTATTAAAATTCTAGGATAAGGCAAACAGAGACCCGATTAGATCATTTTATATTATGGTTAATTTAAGAATTCAGCAAAATTCTATCACATTTGTTCAATTTACGTCGCTCCTAATTTAGATAGCGTATTGGGCTAAGCGGCATCTCAAAGCGCATGAAATGGCGAGTGAAATGCACTATTAGACTTCTATGTTAGGGCGAACAGAGACCCGAATAGATCATTTTACATTAAGGTTAATATAAGAATTCAGGGAAATTCTGTCACATTTGACCAATTTACGTCGCTCCTATTCCAGATAGCGTATTGGGCTATGCGGCATCTCAAAGCACATGAAATGGCGAGTAAAATGCCCTATTAAACTTCTAGGATACGGCAAACAGAGACCCGATTAGATCATTTTATATTATGGTTAATTTAAGATGTCAGCAAAATGTTATCACATTTGTTCAATTTACGTCGCTCCTATTTCAGATAGCGTACTGGGCTGGGCGGCATGTTAAAGCGCGTGGAATGGCGAGTAGAATGCACTACTAAACTTCTATGATAGGGCAATCAGAGACCCGATTAGATCATTTTATATTTTGTTTAATATAAGATTTCAGGGAAATTCTATCACATTTGTTCAATTTACGTCGCTCCTATTTCAGATAGCGTGTTGGGCTAAGCGGCATCTCAAAGCGCATGAAATGCCGAGTGAAATGCACTATAAAACTTCTAGGGTAGGGCAAACAGAGACCCGATTAGGTCATTTTATATTATGGTTAATTTAAGAATTCAGCAAAATTCTATCACATTTGTTCAATTTACGTCGTTCCTATTTCAGATAGCGTCCTGGGCTAAGCGGCATCCAAAAGCGCATGAAATGGCGAGTATAATGCGCTATTAAAATTCTATGATAGGGCAATCAGAGACCCGATTAGATCATTTTATATTATGGTTAATTTAAGAATTCAGCAAAATTCTATCACATTTGTTCAATTTACGTCGCTCCTATTTCAGATAGCGTACTGGGCTAGGCGGCATCTTAAAGCGGGTTGAATGGCGAGTAGAATGCACTATTAAAATTCTATGATAGGGCAATCAGAGACCCGATTCGATCATTTTATATTTTAGTTAATATAAGAATTCAGCGAAATTCTATCACATTTGTTCAATTTACGTCGCTCGTATTTCAGATAGCGTATTGGGCAAAGCGGCATCTCAAAGCGTATGAAATGGCGAATAAAATGCACTATTAAAGTTCTAGGCTCGGGCGAACAGAGATCCGATTAGATCATTTTACATTATGGTTAATAAAAGAATTCAGCGAAATTCTATCACATTTGTTCAACTTATATCGCTCCAATTTCAGATAGAGTATTAGGCTAAGCGGCATCTCAAAGCGCATGAAATGACGAGTGCAATGCACTATTAAAATTCTAGGATAAGGCAAACAGAGACCCGGTTAGATCATTTTATATTTTGGTTAATATAAGAATTCAGCGAAATTCTATCACATTTGTTCAACTTACGTCGCTCCTAATTTAGATAGCGTACTGGGCTAGGCGGCATCTTAAAGCGCTTGGAATGACGAGTAAAATGCACTGCTAAACATCTATGATAGGGCAATCAGAGACCCGATCAGATCATTTTATATTTTGTTTAATATGAGATTTCAGGGAAATTCTATCACATTTGTTTAATTTACGTGACTCCTATTTCAGATAGCGTATTGGGCGAAGCGGCATCTCAAAGCGCATGAAAAGGCGACTAAAATGCACTATTAAACTTCTAGGGTAGGGCAAGCAGAGACCCGATTAGATCATTTTATATTATGGTTAATTTAAGAATTCAGCAAAATTCTATCACATTCGTTCAATTTACGTCGCTCCTATTTCAGATAGCGTATTGGGCTAGGCGGCATCTCAAAGCGCATGAAATGACGAGTGAAATGCACTATTAAACTTCTAGGGTGGGGCGAACAGAGACCCGATTAGATCATTTCATATTTTGGTTAATATAAGAATTCAGCGAAATTCTATCACATTTGTTCAATTTACGTCGCTCCTATTTCAGATAGCGTATTGGGCTAAGCGGCATCTCAAAGCGCAAGAAATGGCGAGTAAAATGCACTATTAAGCTTCTAGGGTTGGGCACATATAGACCCGATTAGATCATTTTACATTATGGTCAATTTAAGAATTCAGCGAAATTCTATCACATTTGTTGAATTTACGTCGCTCCTATTTAAGATAGCGTATTGGGCTAAGCGGCATCTTAAAGCGCATGAAATGACAGTAAAATGCACTATTAAACTTCTAGGGTAAGGCAAGCAGAGACCCGATTAGATCATTTTATATTATGGTTAATTTAAGAATTCAGCAAAATTCTATCACATTCGTTCAATTTAAGTCGCTCCTATTTCAGATAGCGTATTGGGCTAAGCGGCATCTCAAAGCGCATGAAATGGCGAGTGAAATGCACTATAAGACTTCTATGGTAGGGCGAACAGAGACCAGATTAGATCATTTTACATTCTGGTTAATAAAATAATTCAGCAAAATTCTATCACATTTGTTCAACTTTCGTCGCTCCTATTTCAGATAGCGTATTGAGCTAAGCGGCATCTCAAAGCGCATGAAATGGCGAGTATAATGCACTATTAAACTTCTAGGATAAGGCAAACAGATACCCGATTAGATCATTTTATATTACGGTTAATATAAGAATGCAGCGTAATTCTATAACATTTGTGCAAGTTACGTCGCTCCTATTTCAGATAGCGTACTGGGCTAGGCGGCATCTTAAAGCGCGTGGGATGGCGAGTAAAATGCACTACTAATCTTCTATGATAGGGCAATCAGAGACCCGATTAGATCATTTTATATTTTATTTAATATAAGATTTCGGGGAAATTCTATCACATTTGTTCAATTTACGTCGCTCCTATTTCAGATAGCGTATTGGGCTACGCGGCATCTCAAAGCGCATGAAATGGCGAATACAATGCAATATTAAACTTCTAGGCTAGGGCGAACAGAGACCCGATTAGATCATTTTACATTCTGGTTAATAAAATAATTCAGCGAAATTCTATCACATTTGTTCAACTTTCGTTGCTCCTATTTCAGATAGCGTATTGGGTTAAGCGGCATCTTAAAGCGCATGAAATGGCGAGTAAAATGCACTATTAAACTTCTAGGGTAGGGCAAACAGAGACCCGATTATATCATTTTATATTACGGTTAATATAAGAATTCAGCGTAATTCTATCACATTTGTTCATCTTACGTCGCTCCTATTTCAGATAGCGTACTGTGCTAGGCGGCATCTTAAAGCGCGTGGAAGGGCGAGTAACATGCACTACTAAACTTCTATGATAGAGCAATCAGAGACCCGATTAGATCATTTTATATTTTGTTTAATATAAGATTTCAGGGAAATTCTATCACATTTGTCCAATTTACGTCGCTCCTATTTCAGATAGCGCATTGGGCTAAGCGGCAGCACAAAGCGCATGAAATGGCGAACAAAATGCACTATTAAACTTCTAGGCTATGGCGAACAGAGACCAGATTAGATCATTTTATATTTTGGTTAACATAAGAATTCTGCGAAATTCTATCACATTTGTTCAATTTACGTCGCTCCTATTTCCGATAGCTTATTGGGCTTAGCGGCATCTCAAAGCGCATAAAGTGACGAGTGAAATTCACTATTAAACTTCTAGCGTAGGGCAAACAGAGACCCGATTAGATCATTTTATATTATGGTTAATTTAAGAATTCAGCAAAATTCTATTACATTTGTTCAACTTACGTCGCTCCTATTTCAGATAGCGTACTGGGCTAGGCGGCACCTTAAAGCGCGTGGAATGACGAGTAAAATGCACTACTAAACTTCTATGATAGGGCAATCAGAGACCCGATTAGATCATTTTATATTTTGTTTAATATAAGATTTCACGGAAATTCTATCACGTTTGTTCAATTTACGTCGCTCCTATTTCAGATAGCGTATTGGGCTATGCGGCATCTCAAAGTGCATGAAATGGCGAGTAAAATGCACTATTAAACTTCTAGGGTAGGGCAAACAGAGACCCGATGAGATCATTTTATATTATGGTTAATTTAAGAATTCAGGGAAATTCTATCACATTTGTTAAATTTACGTCTCTCCAATTTCAGATAGCGTATTGGGCTAAGCGGCCTCTCAAAGCGCATGAAATGGCGAGTAAAATGCGCTATTAAACATCTAGGATAAGGCAAACGGAGACCCGATTAGTTCATTTTATATTACGGTTAATATCAGAATTCAGCGTAATTCTATCACATTTGTTCATCTTACGTCGCTCCTATTTCAGATAGCCTACTGGGCTAGGCGGCATCTTAAAGCGCGTGGAAGGGCGAGTAACATGCACTACTAAACTTCTATGATAGAGCAATCAGAGACCCGATTAGATCATTTTATATTTTGTTTAATATAAGATTTCAGGGATATTCTATCACATTTGTTCAATTTACGTCGCTCCTATTTCAGACAGCTTATTGGGCTTAGCGGCATCTCAAAGCGCATGAAGTGACGAGTGAAATGCACTATTAAACTTCTAGGGTAGAGCGAACAGAGACCCGATTAGATCATTTTATATTATGGTTAATTTAAGAATTCAGCAAAATTCTATCACATTTGTTCAATTTACGTCGCTCCTATTTCGGATAGCGTACTGGGCTATGCGGCATCCTAAACCGCGTGGAGTGGCGAGTAAAATGCACTGTTAAACTTCAATGATAGGGCAGTCAGAGACCCGATTAGATCATTTTATATTTTGTTTAATATAAGATTTCAGAGAAATCCTATCACATTTGTTCTATTTACGTCGCTCCTATTTCAGTTAGCGTATTGGGCTGACCGGCATCTCAAAGCGCATGAAATGGCGGATAAAATTGACTATTAAACTTCTAGGGTAGGGCAAACAGAGACCCGATTAGATCATTTTATATTACGGTTAATATAAGAATTCAGCGTAATTCTATCACATTTCTTCAAATTACGTCGCTCCTATTTCAGATAGCGTACTGGGCTGGCCGGCATCTTAAAGCGCGTGGAATGGCGAGTAAAATGCACTATTAAACTTCTATGATAGGGCAATCAGTGACCCGATTAGATCATTTTATATTATAGTTAATTTAAGAATTCAGCGAAATTCTATCACATTTGTTCAATTTACGTCGCACCTGTTTCAGATAGCGTATTGGGCTAAGCGGCATCTCAAAGCGCATGAAATGGCGAGTAAAATGCACTATTAAACTCCTAGGGTAGGGCAAACGGAGACCCGATTAGATCATTTTATATTATGGTTAATTTAAGAATTCAGCAAAATTCTATCACGTTTGTTCAATTTACGTCGCTCCTATTGCAGATAGCGTATTGGGTTAAGCGGCACCTCAAAGCGCATGAAATTGCGAGTAAAATGCACTATTAAACTTCTAGGGTAGGGCGAACAGAGTCCCGATTAGATCATTTTACATTAAGGTTAATATAAGAATTCAGCGACATTCTATCACATTTGTTCAATTTACGTCGCTCCTATTTCAGACAGCGTACTGGGCTAGGCGGCATCTTAAAGCGTGTGGAATGACGAGTAAAATGCACTATTAACCTTCTATGATAGGGCAATCAGAGACCCGATTAGATCATTTTATATTTTGTTTAATATAAGATTTCAGGGAAATTCTATCACATTTGTCCAATTTACGTCGCTCCTATTTCAGATAGCGTATTGGGCTAAGCAGCATCACAAAGCGCATGAAATGGCGAACAAAATGCACTATTAAACTTCTAGGCTATGGCGAACAGAGACCAGATTAGATCATTTTATATTTTGGTTAACATAAGAATTCTGCGAAATTCTATCACATTTGTTCAATTTACGTCGCTCCTATTTCCGATAGCTTATTGGGCTTAGCGGCATCTCAAAGCGCATAAAGTGACGAGTGAAATGCACTATTAAACTTCTAGGGTAGGGCAAACAGAGACCCGATTAGATCATTTTATATTATGGTTAATTTAAGAATTCAGCAAAATTCTATTACGTTTGTTCAACTTACGTCGCTCCTGTTTCAGATAGCTTACTGGGCTAGGCGGCACCTTAAAGCGCG
The DNA here is from genome assembly GCA_916610135.2 of Macropis europaea. Taxonomy (NCBI): domain Eukaryota; kingdom Metazoa; phylum Arthropoda; class Insecta; order Hymenoptera; family Melittidae; genus Macropis; species Macropis europaea. Next base: position 7,531 of record CAKAJE020001893.1, read on the forward strand.
TGGAATGACGAGTAAAATGCACTACTAAACTTCTATGATAGGGCAATCAGAGACCCGATTAGATCATTTTATATTTTGTTTAATATAAGATTTCACGGAAATTCTATCACATTTGCTCAACTTACGTCGCTCCTACTTCAGATAGCGTATTGGGCTATGCGGCATCTCAAAGCGCGTGGAATGGCGAGTAAAATGTACTATTAAACTTCTATGATAGGGCAATCAGAGTCCCGATTAGATCATTTTATATTTTGGTTAATATAAGATTTCAGCGAAATTCTATCACATTTGTTCAATTTACGTCGCTCCTATTACAGATACCTTATTGTGCTTAGCGGCATCTCAAAGCGCATGAAGTGACGAGTGAAATGCACTATTAAACTTCTAGGGTAGAGCGAACAGAGACCCGATTAGATCATTTTATATTATGGTTAATATAAGAATTCAGCGAAATTCTATCACATTTGTTCAATTTGCGTGGCTCCTATTTCAGATAGCGTATTGGGTTAAGCGGCGTCTCAAAGCGCATGAAATGGCGAGTAAAATGCACGATTAAACTTCTAGGGTAGGGCAAACAGAGACAGATTAGATCCTTTTATATTTTGGATAATATAAGAATTCAGTGAAATTCTATCACATTTGTTCAATTTACGTCACTCCTATTTCAGATAGCGTATTGGGCAAAGCGGCATCTCAAAGCGTATGAAATGGCGAATAAAATGCACTATTAAAGTTCTTGGCTAGGGCGAACAGAGATCCGATTAGATCATTTTACATTATGGTTAATAAAAGAGTTCAGCGAAATTCTATCACATTTGTTCAACTTATATCGCTCCTATTTCAGATAGCGTATTACGCTAAGCGGCGTTTCAAAGCGCATGAAATGGCGAGTAAAATGCCCTATTAAACTTCTAGGATAAGGCAAACAGAGACCCGATTAGATCATTTTATATTACGGTAAATATAAGAATTCGGCGTAATTCTATCACATTTGTTCAATTTACGTCGCTGCTATTCCAGATAGCTTATTGTGCTTAGCGGCATCTCAAAGCGCATGAAATGACGAGTGAAATGCACTATTAAACTTCTATGATAGGGCAATCAGAGACCCGATTAGATCATTTTATATTTTGGTTAATTTAAGAATTCAACGAAATTCTATCACATTTGTTCAATTTACGGCGCTCCTATTACAGATAGCGTATTGGGCTAAGCGGCACCACAAAGCGCATGAAATGGCGAGTGAAATGCACTATGAAACTTCTAGGGTAGGGCGAACAGAGACCCGATTAGATCATTTTACATTAAGGTTAATATAAGTATTCACCGTAATTCTATCACATTTTGTCAACTTACGTCGCTCCTATTTCAGATAGCGTACTGGGCTAGGCGGAATCTTAAAGCGCGTGGATTGGCGAGTAAAATGCACTATTAAACTTCTATGATAGGGCAATCAGAGACCCGATTAGATCATTTTATATTTTGGTTAATATAAGAATTCAGCGAAATTCTATCACAATTGTTCTATTTACGTCGCTCCTATTTCAGATAGCGTATTGGGCTAAGCGGCACCTCAAAGCGCATGAAATGGCGAGTGAAATGCACTATTAAACTTCTAGGGTAGGGCGAACAGAGACCCGATTAGATCATTTTACATTAAGGTTAATATAAGTATTCAGGGAAATTCTATCACATTTGTTCAATTTACGTCGCTCCTATTTCAGATAGCGTATTGGGCTAAGCGGCATCTCAAAGCGCATGAAATGACGAGTGCAATGCACTATTAAAATTCTAGGATAAGGCAAACAGAGACCCGGTTAGATCATTTTATATTTTGGTTAATATAAGAATTCAGCGAAATTCTATCACATTTGTTCAACTTACGTCGCTCCTAATTTAGATAGCGTACTGGGCTAGGCGGCATCTTAAAGCGCTTGGAATGACGAGTAAAATGCACTGCTAAACATCTATGATAGGGCAATCAGAGACCCGATCAGATCATTTTATATTTTGTTTAATATGAGATTTCAGGGAAATTCTATCACATTTGTTTAATTTACGTGACTCCTATTTCAGATAGCGTATTGGGCGAAGCGGCATCTCAAAGCGCATGAAAAGGCGACTAAAATGCACTATTAAACTTCTAGGGTAGGGCAAGCAGAGACCCGATTAGATCATTTTATATTATGGTTAATTTAAGAATTCAGCAAAATTCTATCACATTCGTTCAATTTACGTCGCTCCTATTTCAGATAGCGTATTGGGCTAGGCGGCATCTCAAAGCGCATGAAATGACGAGTGAAATGCACTATTAAACTTCTAGGGTGGGGCGAACAGAGACCCGATTAGATCATTTCATATTTTGGTTAATATAAGAATTCAGCGAAATTCTATCACATTTGTTCAATTTACGTCGCTCCTATTTCAGATAGCGTATTGGGCTAAGCGGCATCTCAAAGCGCAAGAAATGGCGAGTAAAATGCACTATTAAGCTTCTAGGGTTGGGCACATATAGACCCGATTAGATCATTTTACATTATGGTCAATTTAAGAATTCAGCGAAATTCTATCACATTTGTTGAATTTACGTCGCTCCTATTTCAGATAGCGTATTGGGCTAAGCGGCATCTCAAAGCGCATGAAATGGCGAGTGAAATGCACTATAAGACTTCTATGGTAGGGCGAACAGAGACCAGATTAGATCATTTTACATTCTGGTTAATAAAATAATTCAGCAAAATTCTATCACATTTGTTCAACTTTCGTCGCTCCTATTTCAGATAGCGTATTGAGCTAAGCGGCATCTCAAAGCGCATGAAATGGTGAGTATAATGCACTATTAAACTTCTAGGATAAGGCAAACAGATACCCGATTAGATCATTTTATATTACGGTTAATATAAGAATGCAGCGTAATTCTATAACATTTGTGCAAGTTACGTCGCTCCTATTTCAGATAGCGTACTGGGCTAGGCGGCATCTTAAAGCGCGTGGGATGGCGAGTAAAATGCACTACTAATCTTCTATGATAGGGCAATCAGAGACCCGATTAGATCATTTTATATTTTATTTAATATAAGATTTCGGGGAAATTCTATCACATTTGTTCAATTTACGTCGCTCCTATTTCAGATAGCGTATTGGGCTACGCGGCATCTCAAAGCGCATGAAATGGCGAATACAATGCAATATTAAACTTCTAGGCTAGGGCGAACAGAGACCCGATTAGATCATTTTACATTCTGGTTAATAAAATAATTCAGCGAAATTCTATCACATTTGTTCAACTTTCGTTGCTCCTATTTCAGATAGCGTATTGGGTTAAGCGGCATCTCAAAGCGCATGAAATGGCGAGTAAAATGCACTATTAAACTTCTAGGGTAGGGCAAACAGAGACCCGATTATATCATTTTATATTACGGTTAATATAAGAATTCAGCGTAATTCTATCACATTTGTTCATCTTACGTCGCTCCTATTTCAGATAGCGTACTGTGCTAGGCGGCATCTTAAAGCGCGTGGAAGGGCGAGTAACATGCACTACTAAACTTCTATGATAGAGCAATCAGAGACCCGATTAGATCATTTTATATTTTGTTTAATATAAGATTTCAGGGAAATTCTATCACATTTGTCCAATTTACGTCGCTCCTATTTCAGATAGCGCATTGGGCTAAGCGGCAGCACAAAGCGCATGAAATGGCGAACAAAATGCACTATTAAACTTCTAGGCTATGGCGAACAGAGACCAGATTAGATCATTTTATATTTTGGTTAACATAAGAATTCTGCGAAATTCTATCACATTTGTTCAATTTACGTCGCTCCTATTTCCGATAGCTTATTGGGCTAAGCGGCATCTCAAAGCGCATGAAATGACGAGTGAAATGCACTATTAAACTTCTAGGATAGGGCGAACGGAGACCCGATTAGATCATTTTACATTAATGTTAATATAAGAATTCAGGGAAATTCTATCACATTTGTTCAATTTACGTCGCTCCTATTTCCGATAGCGTACTGGGCTAGGCGGCATCTTAAAGCGCGTGCAATGGCGAGTAAAATGCACTACTAAACTTCTATGATAGGGCAAACAGAGACCCGATTATATCATTTTATATTACGGTTAATATAAGAATTCAGCGTAATTCTATCACATTTTTTCAACTTACGTCGCTCCTACTTCAGGTAGCGTAGTGGGCTAGGCGGCATCTTAAAGCGCGTGGAATGGCGAGTAGAATGCACTACTAAACTTCTATGATAGGGCAATCAGAGACCCGATTAGATCATTTTATATTTTGTTTAATATAAGATTTCAGGGAAATTCTATCTCATTTGTTCAATTTACGTCGCTCCTATTTCAGATAGCGTGTTGGGCTAAGCGGCATCTCAAAGCGCATGAAATGGCGACTAAAATGCACTATTAAACTTCTAGGGTAGGGCAAGCAGAGACCCGATTAGATCATTTTATATTATGGTTAATTTAAGAATTCAGCAAAATTCTATCACATTTGTTCAATTTACGTCGCTCCTATTTCAGATAGCGTATTGGGCTAAGCGGCATCTCAAAGCGCATGAAATGGCGAGTGAAATGCACTATTAGACTTCTATGTTAGGGCGAACAGAGACCCGAATAGATCATTTTACATTAAGGTTAATATAAGAATTCAGGGAAATTCTGTCACATTTGACCAATTTACGTCGCTCCTATTCCAGATAGCGTATTGGGCTATGCGGCATCTCAAAGCACATGAAATGGCGAGTAAAATGCCCTATTAAACTTCTAGGATACGGCAAACAGAGACCCGATTAGATCATTTTATATTATGGTTAATTTAAGATGTCAGCAAAATGTTATCACATTTGTTCAATTTACGTCGCTCGTATTTCAGATAGCGTATTGGGCAAAGCGGCATCTCAAAGCGTATGAAATGGCGAATAAAATGCACTATTAAAGTTCTAGGCTCGGGCGAACAGAGATCCGATTAGATCATTTTACATTATGGTTAATAAAAGAATTCAGCGAAATTCTATCACATTTGTTCAACTTATATCGCTCCAATTTCAGATAGAGTATTAGGCTAAGCGGCATCTCAAAGCGCATGAAATGACGAGTGCAATGCACTATTAAAATTCTAGGATAAGGCAAACAGAGACCCGATTAGATCATTTTATATTATGGTTAATTTAAGAATTCAGCAAAATTCTATCACATTTGTTCAATTTACGTCGCTCCTAATTTAGATAGCGTATTGGGCTAAGCGGCATCTCAAAGCGCATGAAATGGCGAGTGAAATGCACTATTAGACTTCTATGTTAGGGCGAACAGAGACCCGAATAGATCATTTTACATTAAGGTTAATATAAGAATTCAGGGAAATTCTGTCACATTTGACCAATTTACGTCGCTCCTATTCCAGATAGCGTATTGGGCTATGCGGCATCTCAAAGCACATGAAATGGCGAGTAAAATGCCCTATTAAACTTCTAGGATACGGCAAACAGAGACCCGATTAGATCATTTTATATTATGGTTAATTTAAGATGTCAGCAAAATGTTATCACATTTGTTCAATTTACGTCGCTCCTATTTCAGATAGCGTACTGGGCTGGGCGGCATGTTAAAGCGCGTGGAATGGCGAGTAGAATGCACTACTAAACTTCTATGATAGGGCAATCAGAGACCCGATTAGATCATTTTATATTTTGTTTAATATAAGATTTCAGGGAAATTCTATCACATTTGTTCAATTTACGTCGCTCCTATTTCAGATAGCGTGTTGGGCTAAGCGGCATCTCAAAGCGCATGAAATGCCGAGTGAAATGCACTATAAAACTTCTAGGGTAGGGCAAACAGAGACCCGATTAGGTCATTTTATATTATGGTTAATTTAAGAATTCAGCAAAATTCTATCACATTTGTTCAATTTACGTCGTTCCTATTTCAGATAGCGTCCTGGGCTAAGCGGCATCCAAAAGCGCATGAAATGGCGAGTATAATGCGCTATTAAAATTCTATGATAGGGCAATCAGAGACCCGATTAGATCATTTTATATTATGGTTAATTTAAGAATTCAGCAAAATTCTATCACATTTGTTCAATTTACGTCGCTCCTATTTCAGATAGCGTACTGGGCTAGGCGGCATCTTAAAGCGGGTTGAATGGCGAGTAGAATGCACTATTAAAATTCTATGATAGGGCAATCAGAGACCCGATTCGATCATTTTATATTTTAGTTAATATAAGAATTCAGCGAAATTCTATCACATTTGTTCAATTTACGTCGCTCGTATTTCAGATAGCGTATTGGGCAAAGCGGCATCTCAAAGCGTATGAAATGGCGAATAAAATGCACTATTAAAGTTCTAGGCTCGGGCGAACAGAGATCCGATTAGATCATTTTACATTATGGTTAATAAAAGAATTCAGCGAAATTCTATCACATTTGTTCAACTTATATCGCTCCAATTTCAGATAGAGTATTAGGCTAAGCGGCATCTCAAAGCGCATGAAATGACGAGTGCAATGCACTATTAAAATTCTAGGATAAGGCAAACAGAGACCCGGTTAGATCATTTTATATTTTGGTTAATATAAGAATTCAGCGAAATTCTATCACATTTGTTCAACTTACGTCGCTCCTAATTTAGATAGCGTACTGGGCTAGGCGGCATCTTAAAGCGCTTGGAATGACGAGTAAAATGCACTGCTAAACATCTATGATAGGGCAATCAGAGACCCGATCAGATCATTTTATATTTTGTTTAATATGAGATTTCAGGGAAATTCTATCACATTTGTTTAATTTACGTGACTCCTATTTCAGATAGCGTATTGGGCGAAGCGGCATCTCAAAGCGCATGAAAAGGCGACTAAAATGCACTATTAAACTTCTAGGGTAGGGCAAGCAGAGACCCGATTAGATCATTTTATATTATGGTTAATTTAAGAATTCAGCAAAATTCTATCACATTCGTTCAATTTACGTCGCTCCTATTTCAGATAGCGTATTGGGCTAGGCGGCATCTCAAAGCGCATGAAATGACGAGTGAAATGCACTATTAAACTTCTAGGGTAGGGCGAACAGAGACCCGATTAGATCATTTCATATTTTGGTTAATATAAGAATTCAGCGAAATTCTATCACATTTGTTCAATTTACGTCGCTCCTATTTCAGATAGCGTATTGGGCTAAGCGGCATCTCAAAGCGCAAGAAATGGCGAGTAAAATGCACTATTAAGCTTCTAGGGTTGGGCACATATAGACCCGATTAGATCATTTTACATTATGGTCAATTTAAGAATTCAGCGAAATTCTATCACATTTGTTGAATTTACGTCGCTCCTATTTAAGATAGCGTATTGGGCTAAGCGGCATCTTAAAGCGCATGAAATGACAGTAAAATGCACTATTAAACTTCTAGGGTAAGGCAAGCAGAGACCCGATTAGATCATTTTATATTATGGTTAATTTAAGAATTCAGCAAAATTCTATCACATTCGTTCAATTTAAGTCGCTCCTATTTCAGATAGCGTATTGGGCTAAGCGGCATCTCAAAGCGCATGAAATGGCGAGTGAAATGCACTATAAGACTTCTATGGTAGGGCGAACAGAGACCAGATTAGATCATTTTACATTCTGGTTAATAAAATAATTCAGCAAAATTCTATCACATTTGTTCAACTTTCGTCGCTCCTATTTCAGATAGCGTATTGAGCTAAGCGGCATCTCAAAGCGCATGAAATGGCGAGTATAATGCACTATTAAACTTCTAGGATAAGGCAAACAGATACCCGATTAGATCATTTTATATTACGGTTAATATAAGAATGCAGCGTAATTCTATAACATTTGTGCAAGTTACGTCGCTCCTATTTCAGATAGCGTACTGGGCTAGGCGGCATCTTAAAGCGCGTGGGATGGCGAGTAAAATGCACTACTAATCTTCTATGATAGGGCAATCAGAGACCCGATTAGATCATTTTATATTTTATTTAATATAAGATTTCGGGGAAATTCTATCACATTTGTCCAATTTACGTCGCTCCTATTTCAGATAGCGCATTGGGCTAAGCGGCAGCACAAAGCGCATGAAATGGCGAACAAAATGCACTATTAAACTTCTAGGCTATGGCGAACAGAGACCAGATTAGATCATTTTATATTTTGGTTAATATAAGAATTCTGCGAAATTCTATCACATTTGTTCAATTTACGTCGCTCCTATTTCCGATAGCTTATTGGGCTTAGCGGCATCTCAAAGCGCATAAAGTGACGAGTGAAATTCACTATTAAACTTCTAGCGTAGGGCAAACAGAGACCCGATTAGATCATTTTATATTATGGTTAATTTAAGAATTCAGCAAAATTCTATTACATTTGTTCAACTTACGTCGCTCCTATTTCAGATAGCGTACTGGGCTAGGCGGCACCTTAAAGCGCGTGGAATGACGAGTAAAATGCACTACTAAACTTCTATGATAGGGCAATCAGAGACCCGATTAGATCATTTTATATTTTGTTTAATATAAGATTTCACGGAAATTCTATCACGTTTGTTCAATTTACGTCGCTCCTATTTCAGATAGCGTATTGGGCTATGCGGCATCTCAAAGTGCATGAAATGGCGAGTAAAATGCACTATTAAACTTCTAGGGTTGGGCAAACAGAGACCCGATGAGATCATTTTATATTATGGTTAATTTAAGAATTCAGGGAAATTCTATCACATTTGTTAAATTTACGTCTCTCCAATTTCAGATAGCGTATTGGGCTAAGCGGCCTCTCAAAGCGCATGAAATGGCGAGTAAAATGCGCTATTAAACATCTAGGATAAGGCAAACGGAGACCCGATTAGTTCATTTTATATTACGGTTAATATCAGAATTCAGCGTAATTCTATCACATTTGTTCATCTTACGTCGCTCCTATTTCAGATAGCCTACTGGGCTAGGCGGCATCTTAAAGCGCGTGGAAGGGCAAGTAACATGCACTACTAAACTTCTATGATAGAGCAATCAGAGACCCGATTAGATCATTTTATATTTTGTTTAATATAAGATTTCAGGGATATTCTATCACATTTGTTCAATTTACGTCGCTCCTATTTCAGACAGCTTATTGGGCTTAGCGGCATCTCAAAGCGCATGAAGTGACGAGTGAAATGCACTATTAAACTTCTAGGGTAGAGCGAACAGAGACCCGATTAGATCATTTTATATTATGGTTAATTTAAGAATTCAGCAAAATTCTATCACATTTGTTCAATTTACGTCGCTCCTATTTCGGATAGCGTACTGGGCTATGCGGCATCCTAAACCGCGTGGAGTGGCGAGTAAAATGCACTGTTAAACTTCAATGATAGGGCAGTCAGAGACCCGATTAGATCATTTTATATTTTGTTTAATATAAGATTTCAGAGAAATCCTATCACATTTGTTCTATTTACGTCGCTCCTATTTCAGTTAGCGTATTGGGCTGACCGGCATCTCAAAGCGCATGAAATGGCGGATAAAATTGACTATTAAACTTCTAGGGTAGGGCAAACAGAGACCCGATTAGATCATTTTATATTACGGTTAATATAAGAATTCAGCGTAATTCTATCACATTTCTTCAAATTACGTCGCTCCTATTTCAGATAGCGTACTGGGCTGGCCGGCATCTTAAAGCGCGTGGAATGGCGAGTAAAATGCACTATTAAACTTCTATGATAGGGCAATCAGTGACCCGATTAGATCATTTTATATTATAGTTAATTTAAGAATTCAGCGAAATTCTATCACATTTGTTCAATTTACGTCGCACCTGTTTCAGATAGCGTATTGGGCTAAGCGGCATCTCAAAGCGCATTAAATGGCGAGTAAAATGCACTATTAAACTCCTAGGGTAGGGCAAACGGAGACCCGATTAGATCATTTTATATTATGGTTAATTTAAGAATTCAGCAAAATTCTATCACGTTTGTTCAATTTACGTCGCTCCTATTGCAGATAGCGTATTGGGTTAAGCGGCACCTCAAAGCGCATGAAATTGCGAGTAAAATGCACTATTAAACTTCTAGGGTAGGGCGAACAGAGTCCCGATTAGATCATTTTACATTAAGGTTAATATAAGAATTCAGCGACATTCTATCACATTTGTTCAATTTACGTCGCTCCTATTTCAGACAGCGTACTGGGCTAGGCGGCATCTTAAAGCGTGTGGAATGACGAGTAAAATGCACTATTAACCTTCTATGATAGGGCAATCAGAGACCCGATTAGATCATTTTATATTTTGTTTAATATAAGATTTCAGGGAAATTCTATCACATTTGTCCAATTTACGTCGCTCCTATTTCAGATAGCGTATTGGGCTAAGCAGCATCACAAAGCGCATGAAATGGCGAACAAAATGCACTATTAAACTTCTAGGCTATGGCGAACAGAGACCAGATTAGATCATTTTATATTTTGGTTAACATAAGAATTCTGCGAAATTCTATCACATTTGTTCAATTTACGTCGCTCCTATTTCCGATAGCTTATTGGGCTTAGCGGCATCTCAAAGCGCATAAAGTGACGAGTGAAATGCACTATTAAACTTCTAGGGTAGGGCAAACAGAGACCCGATTAGATCATTTTATATTATGGTTAATTTAAGAATTCAGCAAAATTCTATTACGTTTGTTCAACTTACGTCGCTCCTGTTTCAGATAGCTTACTGGGCTAGGCGGCACCTTAAAGCGCGTGGAATGACGAGTAAAATGCACTACTAAACTTCTATGATAGGGCAATCAGAGACCCGATTAGATCATTTTATATTTTGTTTAATATAAGATTTCACGGAAATTCTATCACGTTTGTTCAATTTACGTCGCTCCTATTTCAGATAGCGTATTGGGCTATGCGGCATCTCAAAGCGCATGAAATGGCGAGTAAAATGCACGATTAAACTTCTAGGGTAGGGCAAACAGAGACAGATTAGATCCTTTTATATTTTGGTTAATATAAGAATTCAGCGAAATTCTATCACATTTGTTCAATTTACGTCGCTCCTATTTCAGACAGCTTATTGGGCTTAGCGGCATCTCAAAGCGCATGAAATGGCGAACAAAATGCACTATCAAACTTCTAGGCTAGGGCGAACAGAGACCAGATTAGATCATTTTATATTTTGGTTAATATAAGGATTCTGCGAAATTCTATCACATTTGCTCAACTTACGTCGCTCCTACTTCAGATAGCGTACTGGGCTAGGCGGCATCTTAAAGAGTAAAATGTACTATTAAACTTCTATGATAGGGCAATCAGAGTCCCGATTAGATCATTTTATATTTTGGTTAATATAAGATTTCAGCGAAATTCTATCACATTTGTTCAATTTACGTCGCTCCTATTACAGATACCTTATTGTGCTTAGCGGCATCTCAAAGCGCATGAAGTGACGAGTGAAATGCACTATTAAACTTCTAGGGTAGAGCGAACAGAGACCCGATTAGATCATTTTATATTATGGTTAATATAAGAATTCAGCGAAATTCTATCACATTTGTTCAATTTGCGTGGCTCCTATTTCAGATAGCGTATTGGGTTAAGCGGCGTCTCAAAGCGCATGAAATGGCGAGTAAAATGCACGATTAAACTTCTAGGGTAGGGCAAACAGAGACAGATTAGATCCTTTTATATTTTGGATAATATAAGAATTCAGTGAAATTCTATCACATTTGTTCAATTTACGTCACTCCTATTTCAGATAGCGTATTGGGCAAAGCGGCATCTCAAAGCGTATGAAATGGCGAATAAAATGCACTGTTAAAGTTCTTGGCTAGGGCGAACAGAGATCCGATTAGATCATTTTACATTATGGTTAATAAAAGAGTTCAGCGAAATTCTATCACATTTGTTCAACTTATATCGCTCCTATTTCAGATAGCGTATTACGCTAAGCGGCGTTTCAAAGCGCATGAAATGGCGAGTAAAATGCCCTATTAAACTTCTAGGATAAGGCAAACAGAGACCCGATTAGATCATTTTATATTACGGTAAATATAAGAATTCGGCGTAATTCTATCACATTTGTTCAATTTACGTCGCTGCTATTCCAGATAGCTTATTGTGCTTAGCGGCATCTCAAAGCGCATGAAATGACGAGTGAAATGCACTATTAAACTTCTATGATAGGGCAATCAGAGACCCGATTAGATCATTTTATATTTTGGTTAATTTAAGAATTCAACGAAATTCTATCACATTTGTTCAATTTACGGCGCTCCTATTACAGATAGCGTATTGGGCTAAGCGGCACCACAAAGCGCATGAAATGGCGAGTGAAATGCACTATGAAACTTCTAGGGTAGGGCGAACAGAGACCCGATTAGATCATTTTACATTAAGGTTAATATAAGTATTCACCGTAATTCTATCACATTTTGTCAACTTACGTCGCTCCTATTTCAGATAGCGTACTGGGCTAGGCGGAATCTTAAAGCGCGTGGATTGGCGAGTAAAATGCACTATTAAACTTCTATGATAGGGCAATCAGAGACCCGATTAGATCATTTTATATTTTGGTTAATATAAGAATTCAGCGTAATTCTATCACATTTGTTCAATTTACGTCGCTCCTATTTCAGATAGCGTATTGGGCTAAGCGGCATCTCAAATCGCATGAAATGGCGAGTAAAATGCACTATTAAACTTCTAGGGTAATGCAAACAGAGACCCGATTAGATCAATTTATATTTTGGTTAATATAAGAATTCAGCGAAATTCTATCACAATTGTTCTATTTACGTCGCTCCTATTTCAGATAGCGTATTGGGCTAAGCGGCATCTCAAAGCGCATGAAATGGGGAGTGAAATGCACTATTACACTTCTAGGGTAGGGCGAACAGAGACCCGATTAGATCATTTTACATTAAGGTTAATATAAGTATTCAGGGAAATTCTATCACATTTGTTCAATTTACGTCGCTCCTATTATAGATAGCGTATTGCGCTAAGCGGCATCTCAAAGCGCATGAAATGGCGAGTAAAATGCACTGTTAAACTTCTAGGGTAGGGCAAACAGAGACCCGATTATATCATTTTATATTATGGTTAATTTAAGAATTCAGCCAAATTCTATCACATTTGTTCAATTTACGTCGCTCCTATTGCAGATAGCGTATTGGGCTAAGCGGCATCTCAAAGCGCATGAAATGACGAGTGAAATGCGCTTGTAATCTTCTAGGGTAGGGCGAACAGAGACCCGATTAGATCATTTTATATTACGGTTAATATAAGAATTCAGCGTAATTCTATCACATTTCTTCAACATACGTCGCTCCTATTTCAGATAGTGTACTGGGCTAGGCGGCATCTTAAAGCACGTGGAAGGGCGAGTAAAATGCACTACTAAACTTCTATGATAGGGCAATCAGAGACCCGATTAGATCATTTTACATTAAGGTTAATATAAGTATTCAGGGAAATTCTATCACATTTGTTCAATTTACGTCGCTCGTATTTCAGATAGCGTGATTGGGATAAGCGGCATCTCAAAGCGCATGAAATGGCGAGTAAAATGCACTGTTAAACTTCTAGGGTAGGGCAAACAGAGACCCGACTAGATCATTTTATATTTTGGTTAATATAAGAATTCAGCTAAATTCTATCACAATTGTTCTATTTACGTCGCTCCTATTTCAGATAGCGTATTGGGCTAAGCGGCATCTCAAAGCGCATGAAATGGCGAGTGAAATGCACTATTACACTTCTAGGGTAGGGCAAACGGAGACCCGATTAGATCATTTTATATTATGGTTAATTTAAGAATTCAACCAAATTCTGTCACATTTGTTCAACTTACGTCGCTCCTATTTTAGATAGCGTACTGGGCTAGGCGGAATCTTAAAGCGCGTGGATTGGCGAGTAAAATGCACTATTAAACTTCTATGATAGGGCAATCGGAGACCCGATTAGATCCTGTTATATTTTGGTTAATATAAGAATTCAGTGAAATTCTATTACAATTGTTCTATTTACGTCGCTCCTATTTCAGATAGCCTATTGGGCTAAGCGGCATCTCAAAGCGCATGAAATGGCGAGTGAAATGCACTATTAAACTTCTAGGGTAGGGCGAACAGAGACCCGATTATATCATTTTACATTAAGGTTAATATAAGTATTCAGGGAAATTCTATCACATTTGTTCAATTTACGTCGCTCCTATTTCAGATAGCGTATTGGGCTAAACGGTATCTCAAAGCGCATGAAATGGCGAGTAAAATGCACTGTTAAACTTCTAGAGTAGGGCAAACAGAGACCCGATTAGATCATTTTATATTATGGTTAATTTAAGAATTCAGCCGAATTCTATCACATTTGTTCAATCTACGTCGCTCCTATTGCAGATAGCGTACTGGGCTCGGCGGCATCTTAAAGCGCAAGAAATGGCGAGTAAAATGCACTATTAACCTTCTAGGGTAGGGCAAACAGAGTCCCGATAAGACGATTTTATATTATGGTTAATTTAAGAATTCAGCCAAATTCTATCACATTTGTTCAATTTACGTCGCTCCTATTTCAGATAGCATATTGGGCCAAGCGCCATCTCAAAGCGCATGAAATGGCGAGTAAAATGCACTATTAAACTTCTAGGGTAGGGCAAACAGAGACCCGATTAGATCATTTTATATTATGGTTAATTTAAGAATTCTGCCAAATTCTATCACATTTGTTCAATTTACGTCGCTCCTATTTCAGATAGCGTACTGGGCTAGGCGGAATCTTAAAGCGCGTGGATGGGCGAGCAAAATGCACTATTAAACTTCTATGATAGGGCAATCAGAGACCCGATTAGATCATTTTATATTTTGGTTAATATAAGAATTCAGGGAAATTCTATCACATTTGTTCAATTTACGTCGCTCCTATTTCAGATAGCGTACTGGGCTAAGCGGCATCTCAAAGCGCATGAAATGGCGAGTAAAATGCACTGCTAAACTTGTAGGGTAGGGCAAACAGAGACCCGGTTAGATCATTTTATATTATGGTTAATTTAAGATGTCAGCAAAATTCTGTCACATTTGTTCAATTTACGTCGCTCCAATTTCAGATAGCATACTGGGCTAGGCGGCATCTTAAAGCGCGTGGAATGGCGATCAAAATGCACTATTAAACTTCTATGATAGGGCAATCAGAGACCCGACTAGATCATTTTATATTTTGGTTAATATAAGAATTCAGCGAAATTCTATCAGAATTGTTCAATTTACGTCGCTCCTACTTCAGATAGCGTACTGGGCTCGGCGGCATCTTAAAGCGCAAGAAATGGCGAGTAGAATGCACTATTAAACTTCTAGGGTAGGGCAAACAGAGACCCGATAAGATGATTTTATATTATGGTTAATTTAAGAATTCAGCAAAATTCTATCACATTTGTTCAATTTACGTCGCTCCTATTTCAGATAGCGTATTGGGCTAAGCGGCATCTCAAAGCGCATGAAATGGCGAGTAAAATTCACTATTAAACTTCTAGGGTAGGGCAAGCAGAGACCCGATTACATCATCTAATATTATGGTTAATTTAAGAATTCAGCAAAATTCTATCACATTTGTTCAATTTACGTCGCTCCTATTTCAGATAGCGTACTGGGCTAGGCGGAATCTTAAAGCGCGTGGATGGGCGAGTAAAATGCACTATTAAACTTCTATGATAGGGCAATCAGAGACCCGATTAGATCATTTTATATTTTGGTTAATATAAGAATTCAGGGAAATTCTATCACATTTGTTCAATTTACGTCGCTCCTATTTCAGATAGCGTACTGGGCTAAGCGGCATCTCAAAGCGCATGAAATGGCGAGTAAAATGCACTGCTAAACTTGTAGGGTAGGGCAAACAGAGACCCGGTTAGATCATTTTATATTATGGTTAATTTAAGATGTCAGCAAAATTCTGTCACATTTGTTCAATTTACGTCGCTCCAATTTCAGATAGCATACTGGGCTAGGCGGCATCTTAAAGCGCGTGGAATGGCGATCAAAATGCACTATTAAACTTCTATGATAGGGCAATCAGAGGCCCGACTAGATCATTTTATATTTTGGTTAATATAAGAATTCAGCGAAATTCTATCAGAATTGTTCAATTTACGTCGCTCCTACTTCAGATAGCGTACTGGGCTCGGCGGCATCTTAAAGCGCAAGAAATGGCGAGTAAAATGCACTATTAAACTTCTAGGGTTGGGCAAACAGAGACCCGATAAGATGATTTTATATTATGGTTAATTTAAGAATTCAGCAAAATTCTATCACATTTGTTCAATTTACGTCGCTCCTATTTCAGATAGCGTACTGGGCTAGGCGGAATCTTAAAGCGCGTGGATTGGCGAGTAAAATGCACTATTAAACTTCTATGATAGGGCAATCAGAGACCCGATTAGATCATTTTATATTTTGGTTAATATAAGAATTCAGCGAAATTCTATCACAATTGTTCTATTTACGTCGCTCCTATTCCAGATAGCGTATTGGGCTAAGCGGCATCTCAAAGCGCATGAAATGGCGAGTGAAATGCACTATTACACTTCTAGGGTAGGGCAAACGGAGACCCGATTAGATCATTTTATATTATGGTTAATTTAAGAATTCAGTCAAATTCTATCACATTTGTTCAACATACATCGCTCCTATTTCAGATAGCGTACTGGGCTAGGCGGAATCTTAAAGCGCGTGGATTGGCGAGTAAAATGCACTATTAAACTTCTATGATAGGGCAATCGGAGACCCGATTAGATCATTTTATATTTTGGTTAATATAAGAATTCAGCGAAATTCTATTACAATTGTTCTATTTACGTCGCTCCTATTTCAGATAGCGTATTGGGCTAAGCGGCACCTCAAAGCGCATGAAATGGCGAGTGAAATGCACTATTAAACTTCTAGGGTAGGGCGAACAGAGACCCGATTAGATCATTTTACATTAAGGTTAATATAAGTATTCAGGGAAATTCTATCACATTTGTTCAATTTACGTCGCTCCTATTTCAGATAGCGTATTGGGCTAAGCGGTATCTCAAAGCGCATGAAATGGCGAGTAAAATGCACTGTTAAACTTCTAGGGTAGGGCAAACAGAGACCCGATTAGATCATTTTATATTATGGTTAATTTAAGAATTCAGCCGAATTCTATCACATTCGTTCAATTCACGTCGCTCCTATTGCAGATAGCGTATTGGGCTAAGCGGCATCTCAAAGCGCATGAAATGGCGAGTAAAATGCACTGTTAAACTTCTAGGGTAGGGCAAACAGAGACCCGATTAGATCATTTTATATTATGGTTAATTTAAGAATTCAGCGTAATTCTATCACATTTGTTCAACTTACGTCGCTCCTATTTCAGATAGCGTACTGGGCTAGGCGGCATCTTAAAGCGCGTGGAATGGCGAGTAAAATGCACTACTAAACTTCTATGATAGGGCAATCAGAGTCCCGTTTAGATCATTTTATATTTTGTTTAATATAAGATTTCAGGCAAATTCTATCACATTTGTTCAATTTACGACGCTCCTATTTCAGATAGCGTACTGGGCTAAGCGGCATCTCAAAGCGCATGAAATGACTAGTGTAAGGCACTATTAAACCTCCAGGGTGGGGCGAACAGAGACTCGATTAGATCAATTTACATTAATGTTAATATGAGAATTCAGCGAAATTCTATCACATTTTTATTCAGTTTACGTCGCTCATATTTCAGATAGCGTATTGGGCTAAGCGGCATCTCAAAGCGCAAGAAATGGCGAGTAAAATTCACTATTAAACTTCTAGGGTAGGGCAAACAGAGACCCGAATAGATCATTTTATATTATGGTTAATTTAAGAATTCAGCGAAATTCTATCACATTTGTTCAATTTACGTCGCTCCTATTTCAGATAGCGTATTGGGCTACGCGGCATTTCAAAGCGCATGAAATGGCGAGTACAATGCACTATTAAACTTCTAGAGTAAGGCAAACAGAGACCCGATTAGATCATTTTATATTACGGTTAATATAAGAATTCAGCGTAATTCTATCACATTTGTTCAACTTACGTCGCTCCTATTTCAGATAGCGTACTGGGCTGGACGGCATCTTGAAGCGCATGGAAGGGCGAGTAAAATGCACTACTAAACTTCTATGATAGGGCAATCAGAGACCCGATTAGATCATTTTATATTTTGTTTAATATAAGATTTCAAGGAAATTCTATCACATTTGTTCAATTTACGTCGCACCTGTTTCAGATAGCGTATTGGGCTAAGCGGCATCTCAAAGCGCATGAAATGGCGAGTAAAA
Source organism: Macropis europaea (assembly GCA_916610135.2). Classification (NCBI taxonomy): domain Eukaryota; kingdom Metazoa; phylum Arthropoda; class Insecta; order Hymenoptera; family Melittidae; genus Macropis; species Macropis europaea. The sequence goes on from CAKAJE020001893.1 coordinate 25,837, forward strand.
TGCAATACTAAACTTCTAGGATAAGGCAAACAGAGACCCGATTAGATCATTTTATATTTTTGTTAATATAAGAATTCAGCGAAATTCTATCACATTTGTTCAATTTACGTCGCTCATATTTCCGATAGCGTATTGGGGTAAGCGGCATCTCAAAGCGCATGAAATGGCGAGTAAAATGCACTATTAAACTTCTAGGGTAGGGTAATCAGTGACCCGATTAGATCATTTTATATTATAGTTAATTTAAGAATTCAGCGATATTCTATCACATTTGTTCAATTTACGTCGCTCCTATTTCAGATAGCGTACTGGGCTAGGCGGAATCTTAAAGCGCGTGGATTGGCGAGTAAAATGCACTATTAAACTTCTATGATAGGGCAATCAGAGACCCGATTAGATCATTTTATATTTTGGTTAATATAAGAATTCAGCGAAATTCTATCACAATTGTTCTATTTACGTCGCTCCTATTTCAGATAGCGTATTGGGCTAAGCGGCATCTCAAAGCGCATGAAACGGCGAGTAAAACGCACTATTAAACATGTAGGGTAGGGCAAACAGAGACCCCATTAGATCATTTTACATTATGGTTAATATAAGAATTCAGCGTAATTCTATCACATTTGTTAAACTTACGTCCCTCCTATTTCAGATAGCGTACTGGGCTAAGCGACATCTTAAAGCGCATGAAATGATGAGTGAAATACACTATTAAACTTCTATGATAGGGCAATCAGAGACCCGATTAGATCATTTTATATTTTGGTTAATTTAAGAATTCAACAAAATTATATCACATTTGTTCAATTTACGTCGCTCGTATTTCAGATAGCGTATTGGGCTAAGCGGCATCTCAAAGCGCATGAAATGGCGAGTAAAATGCACTGTTAAACTTCTAGGGTAGGGCAAACAGAGACCCGATTAGATCATTTTATATTATGGTTAATTTAAGAATTCAGCCAAATTCTATCACATTTGTTCAATTTACGTCGCTACTATTTCAGATAGCGTATTGGGTTAAGCGCCATCTCAAAGCGCATGAAATGGCGAGTAAAATGCACTATTAAACTTCTAGGGTAGGGCAAACAGAGACCCGATTAGATCATTTTATATTATGGTTAATTTAAGAATTCAGCCAAATTCTATCACATTTGTTCAATTTACGTCGCTCCTATTTCAGATAGCGTACTGGGCTAGGCGGAATCTTAAAGCGCGTGGATTGGCGAGTAAAATGCACTATTAAACTTCTATGATAGGGCAATCAGAGACCCGATTAGATCATTTTATATTTTGGTTAATATAAGAATTCAGCGAAATTCTATCACAATTGTTCTATTTACGTCGCTCCTATTTCAGATAGCGTATTGGGCTAAGCGGCATCTCAAAGCGCATGAAATGGCGAGTGAAATGCACTATTACACTTCTAGGGTAGGGCAAACGGAGACCCGATTAGATCATTTTATATTATGGTTAATTTAAGAATTCAGTCAAATTCTATCACATTTGTTCAACATACGTCGCTCCTATTTCAGATAGCGTACTGGGCTAGGCGGAATCTTAAAGCGCGTGGATTGGCGAGTAAAATGCACTATTAAACTTCTATGATAGGGCAATCGGAGACCCGATTAGATCATTTTATATTTTGGTTAATATAAGAATTCAGCGAAATTCTATTACAATTGTTCTATTTACGTCGCTCCTATTTCAGATAGCGTATTGGGCTAAGCGGCACCTCAAAGCGCATGAAATGGCGAGTGAAATGCACTATTAAACTTCTAGGGTAGGGCGAACAGAGACCCGATTAGATCATTTGACATTAAGGTTAATATAAGTATTCAGGGAAATTCTATCACATTTGTTCAATTTACGTCGCTCCTATTTCAGATAGCGTATTGGGCTAAGCGGTATCTCAAAGCGCATGAAATGGCGAGTAAAATGCACTGTTAAACTTCTAGGGTAGGGCAAACAGAGACCCGATTAGATCATTTTATATTATGGTTAATTTAAGAATTCAGCCGAATTCTATCACAATTGTTCAATTTACGTCGCTCCTATTGCAGATAGCGTATTGGGCTAAGCGGCATCTCAAAGCGCATGAAATGGCGAGTAAAATGCACTGTTAAACTTCTAGGGTAGGGCAAACAGAGACCCGATTAGATCATTTTATATTATGGTTAATTTAAGAATTCAGCGTAATTCTATCACATTTGTTCAACTTACGTCGCTCCTATTTCAGATAGCGTACTGGGATAGGCGGAATCTTAAAGCGCGTGGATTGGCGAGTAAAATGCACTATTAAACTTCTATGATAGGGCAATCAGAGACCCGATTAGATCATTTTATATTTTGGTTAATATAAGAATTCAGCGAAATTCTATCACAATTGTTCTATTTACGTCGCTCCTATTTCAGATAGCGTATTGGGCTAAGCGGCATCTCAAAGCGCATGAAATGGCGAGTGAAATGCACTATTACACTTCTAGGGTAGGGCAAACGGAGACCCGATTAGATCATTTTATATTATGGTTAATTTAAGAATTCAGTCAATTTCTATCACATTTGTTCAACATACGTCGCTCCTATTTCAGATAGCGTACTGGGCTAGGCGGAATCTTAAAGCGCGTGGATTGGCGAGTAAAATGCACTATTAAACTTCTATGATAGGGCAATCGGAGACCCGATTAGATCATTTTATATTTTGGTTAATATAAGAATTCAGCGAAATTCTATTACAATTGTTCTATTTACGTCGCTCCTATTTCAGATAGCGTATTGGGCTAAGCGGCACCTCAAAGCGCATGAAATGGCGAGTGAAATGCACTATTAAACTTCTAGGGTAGGGCGAACAGAGACCCGATTAGATCATTTGACATTAAGGTTAATATAAGTATTCAGGGAAATTCTATCACATTTGTTCAATTTACGTCGCTCCTATTTCAGATAGCGTATTGGGCTAAGCGGTATCTCAAAGCGCATGAAATGGCGAGTAAAATGCACTGTTAAACTTCTAGGGTAGGGCAAACAGAGACCCGATTAGATCATTTTATATTATGGTTAATTTAAGAATTCAGCCGAATTCTATCACATTTGTTCAATTTACGTCGCTCCTATTGCAGATAGCGTATTGGGCTAAGCGGCATCTCAAAGCGCATGAAATGGCGAGTAAAATGCACTGTTAAACTTCTAGGGTAGGGCAAACAGAGACCCGATTAGATCATTTTATATTATGGTTAATTTAAGAATTCAGCGTAATTCTATCACATTTGTTCAACTTACGTCGCTCCTATTTCAGATAGCGTACTGGGCTAGGCGGCATCTTAAAGCGCGTGGAATGGCGAGTAAAATGCACTACTAAACTTCTATGATAGGGCGATCAGAGTCCCGTTTAGATCATTTTATATTTTGTTTAATATAAGATTTCAGGGAAATTCTATCACATTTGTTCAATTTACGTCGCTCCTATTTCAGATAGCGTACTGGGCTAAGCGGCATCTCAAAGCGCATGAAATGACTAGTGTAAGGCACTATTAAACCTCTAGGGTGGGGCGAACAGAGACTCGATGAGATCAATTTACATTAATGTTAATATGAGAATTCAGCGAAATTCTATCACATTTTTATTCAGTTTACGTCGCTCATATTTCAGATAGCGTATTGGGCTAAGCGGCATCTCAAAGCACAAGAAATGGCGAGTAAAATTCACTATTAAACTTCTAGAGTAAGGCAAACAGAGACCCGATTAGATCATTTTATATTACGGTTAATATAAGAATTCAGCGTAATTCTATCACATTTGTTCAACTTACGTCGCTCCTATTTCAGATAGCGTACTGGGCTAGACGGCATCTTGAAGCGCATGGAAGGGCGAGTAAAATGCACTACTAAACTTCTATGATAGGGCAATCAGAGACCCGATTAGATCATTTTATATTTTGTTTAATATAAGATTTCAAGGAAATTCTATCACATTTGTTCAATTTACGTCGCACCTGTTTCAGATAGCGTATTGGGCTAAGCGGCATCTCAAAGCGCATGAAATGGCGAGTAAAATGCAATACTAAACTTCTAGGATAAGGCAAACAGAGACCCGATTAGATCATTTTATATTTTTGTTAATATAAGAATTCAGCGAAATTCTATTACATTTGTTCAATTTACGTCGCTCATATTTCCGACAGCGTATTGGGCTAAGCGGCATCTCAAAGCGCATGAAATAGCGAGTAAAATGCACTATTAAACTTCTAGGGTAGGGCAATCAGTGACCCGATTAGATCATTTCATATTATAGTTAATTTAAGAATTCAGCGATATTCTATCACATTTGTTCAATTTACGTCGCTCCTACTTCAGGTAGTGTATTGGGCTAAGCGGCATCTCAAAGCGCATGAAATGGCGAGCAAAATGCACTATTAAACTTCTAGGGTCGGGCAAACAGAGACCCGATTAGATCATTTTGTACTATGGTTAATTTAAAAATTCAGCAAAATTCTATCACGTTTGTTCAATTTACGTCGCTCCTATTGCAGATAGCGTATTGGGTTAAGCGGCACCTCAAAGCGCATGAAATTGCGAGTAAAATGCACTATTAAACTTCTAGGGTAGAGCGAACAGAGACCCGATTAGATCATTTTATATTATGGTTAATATAAGAATTCAGCGAAATTCTATCACATTTGTTCAATTTGCGTCGCTCATATTTCAGATAGCGTATTGGGCTAAGCGGCATGTCAAAGCGCATGAAATGGCAAGTAAAATGCACTATTAAACTTCTAGGGTAGGGCAATCAGTGACCCGAATAGATCATTTTATATTATAGTTAATTTAAGAATTCAGCGAAATTCTATCACATTTGTTCAATTTACGTCGCTCCTATTTCAGATAGCGTATTGGGCTATGCGGCATCTTAAAGCGCTCGGAATGGCGAGCAAAATGCACTATTAAACTTCTATGCTAGGGCAATCAGAGACGCGATTAGATCATTTTATATTTTGGTTAATATAAGAATTCAGTGAAATTCTATCACATTTGTTCAATTTACGTCGCTCCTATTTCAGATAGCGTATTGGGCAAAGCGGCATCTCAAAGCGTACGAAATGGCGAATAAAATGCACTATTAAAGTTCTATGCTCGGGCGAACAGAGACCCGATTAGATCATTTTATATTATGGTTAATTTAAGAATTGAGCGAAATTCTATCACATTCGTTCAATTTACGTCGCTCCTATTTCAGATAGCGTATTGGGCAAAGCTGCATCTCAAAGCGCATGAAATGACGAGTAAAATGCACTATTAAACTTCTAGGGTAGGGCAAGCAGAGACCCGATTAGATCATTTTATATTATGGTTAATTTAAGAATTCAGCAAAATTCTATTACATTCGTTCAATTTAGGTCGCTCCTATTTCAGATAGCGTATTGGGCTAAGCGGCATCTCAAAGCGCATGAAATGGCGAGTGAAATGCACTATAAGACTTCTATGGTAGGGCGAACAGAGACCAGATTAGATCATTTTACATTCTGGTTAATAAAATAATTCAGCGAAATTCTATCACATTTGTTCAACTTTCGTCGCTCCTATTTCAGATAGCGTACTGGGCTAGGCGGCATCTTAGAGCGCGTGACATGGCGAGTAAAATGCACTATTAAACTTCTATGATAGGGCAATCAGAGACCCGATTAGATTATTTTATATTTTCGTTAATATAAGAATTCAGGGAAATTCAATCACATTTGTTCAATTTACGTCGCACCTATTTCAGATATCGTATTGGGCTAAGCGGCATCTCAAAGCGCATGAAATGACGAGTGAAATGCACTATTAAACTTCTAGGGTAGGGCGAACAGAGTCCCGATTAGATCATTTAACATTAAGGTTAATATAAGTATTCAGGGAGATTCTATCACATTTGTTCAATTTACGTCGCTCCTATTTCAGACAGCGTACTGGGCTAGGCGGCATCTTAAAGCGTGTGGAATGGCGACTAAAATGCACTATTAACCTTCTATGATAGGGCAATCAAAGACCAGACTAGATCATTTTATACATTGGTTAATATAAGAATTCAGCGGAATTCTATCACATTTGTTCAATTTACGTCGCTCCTATTTCAGATAGCGTATTGGGCTATGCGGCATCTCAAAGCGCATGAAATGACGAGTGAAATGCACTATTATACATCTAGGGTAGGGTGAACAGAGACCCGAAGAGATCATTTTACATTAAGGTGAATATAAGAATGCAGCGTAATTCTGTCACATTTGTTCAACTTACGTCGCTCCTATTTCAGATAGCGTATTGGGTTAAGCGTCACCTCAAAGCGCATGAAAAGACGAGTGAAATGCACTACTAAACTTCTAGGGTAGGGCAAGCAGAGACCCGATTAGATCATTTTATATTATGGTTAAATTAAGAATTCAGCGAAATTCTATCACATTTGTTCAATTTACGTCGCTCCAATTTCAGATAGCGTATTGGGCTAAGCGGCATCTCAAAGCGCATGAAATGGCGAACAAAATGCACTACTAAACTTCTAGGCTAGGGCGAACAGAGACCCGAGCAGATCATTTTACATTATGGTTAATAAAAGAATTCAGCGTAATTCTATCACATTTGTTCAACTTACGTCGCTCCTATTTCAGATAGCGTATTGGGCTAAGCAGCATCTCAAAGCGCATGAAATGGCGAGTGAAATGCACTATTAGACTTCTATGGTAGAGCGAACAGAGACCCGATTGGATCATTTTACATTAAGGTTAATATAAGAATTCACGGAAATTCTATCACATTTGTTCAATTTACGTCGCTCCTATTCCAGATAGCGTATTGGGCTAAGCGGCATCTCAAAGCGCATGAAATGGCGAGTAAAATGCACTATTAAACTTCTAGGGTAGGGCAAACAGAGACCCGATTAGATCATTTTATATTATGGTTAATTTAAGAATTCAGCAAAATTCTATCACATTTGTTCTACTTACGTCGCTCCTATTTCAGATAGCGTACTGGGCTAGGCGGCAACTTAAAGTGCGTGGAATGGCGAGTAAAATGCACTACTAAACTTCTATGATACGGCAATCAGAGACCCGATTAGATCATTTTATATTTTGTTTAATATAAGATTTCAGGGAAATAGTATCACATTTGTTCAATTTACGTCGCTCCTATTTCAGATAGCGCATTCGGCTAAGCGGCATATCAAAGCGCATGAAGTGGCGAATAAAATGCACTATTAAACTTCTAGGCTAGGGCGAACAGAGACCCGATCAGATCATTTTACATTATGATTAATAGAAGAATTCAGCGAAATTCTATCACATTTGTTCAACTTACGTCGCTCCTATTTCAGATAGCGTATTGGGCTAAGCGGCATCACAAAGCGCATGAAATGGCGAGTGAAATGCACCATTAGACTTCTATGGTAGGGCGAACAGAGACCCGATTAGATCATTTTACATTAAGGTTAATATAAGGATTCACGGAAATTCTATCACATTTGTTCAATTTACGTCGCTCCTATTTCAGATAGCTTATTGGGCTAAGAGGCATCTCAAAGCGCATGAAATGACGAGTGAAATGCACTATTAAACTTCTAGGATAAGGCAAACAGAGACCCGATTAGATCATTTTATATTACGGTTAATATAAGAATTCAGCCTAATTCTATCACATTTGTTCAACTTACGTCGCTCCTATTTCAGATAGCGTACTGGGCTAGGCGGCATCTTAAAGCGCGTGGAAGGGCGAGTAAAATGCACTATTAAACTTCTATGATACGGCAATCAGAGTCCCGATTTGATCATTTTATATTTTGGTTAATATAAGAATTCAGGGAAATTCTATCACATTTGTTCAATTTACGTTGCTCCTATTTCAGATAGCGTATTGGGCTAAGCCGGATCTCAAAGCGCATGAAATGGCGACTAAAATGCACTATTAAACTTCTAGGGTAGGGCAAACAGAGACCCGATTAGATCATTTTATATTATAGTTAATTTAAGAATCCAGCCAAATTCTATCACATTTGTTCAATTTACGTCGCTCCTATTTCAGATTGCGTACTGGGCTAGGCGGAATCTTAAAGCGCGTCGATTGGCGAGTAAAATGCACTATTAAACTTCTATGATAGAGCAATCAGAGACCCGATTGGATCATTTTATATTTTGGTTAATATAAGAATTCAGCGAAATTCTATCACAATTGTTCTATTTGCGTCGCTCCTATTTCAGATAGCGTATTGGGCTAAGCGGCATCTCAAAGCGCATGAAATGGCGAGTGAAATGCACTATTAAACTTCTAGGGTGGGGCGAACAGAGACCCGATTAGATCATTTTACATTAAAGTTAATGTAAGTATTCAGGGAAATTCTATCACATTTGTTCAATTTACGTCGCTCCTATTTCAGATATCGTATTGGGCTAAGCGGCGTCTCAAAGCGCAGGAAACGGCGAGTAAAATGCACTGCTAAACTTGTAGGGTAGGGCAAACAGAGACCCGATTAGATCATTTCATATTATGGTTTATTTAAGAATTCAGAAAAATTCTATCACATTTGTTCAATTTACGTGGCTCCTATTTCAGATTGCTTATTGGGCTAAGCGGCACCTCAAAGCGCATGAAATGACGAGTGAAATGCACTAGTAATCTTCTAGGGTAGGGCGAACAGAGACCCGATTAGATCATTTAGTATTATGGTTAATTTAAGAATTCAGCGAAATTCTATCAAATTTGTTCAATTTACGTCGCTCCAATTTCAGATAGCGTACTGGGCTAGGCGGCATCTTAAAGCGCATGAAATGACGAGTGAAATGCACTATTAAACTTCTATGATAGGGCAATCAGAGACCCGACTAGATCATTTTATATTTTGGTTAACATAAGAATTCAGCGAAATTCTATCACAATTGTTCAATTTACGTCGCTCCCATTTCAGATAGCGTATTGGGCTAAGCGGCATCTCAAAGCGCATGAAATGGCGAGTAAAATGCACTATTAATCTTCTAGGGTAAGGCAAACAGGGACCCGATTAGATCATTTTATAATTCGGTTAATATAAGAATTCAGCGTAATTCTATCACATTTGTTCAGTTTACGTCGCTCCTATTTCAGATAGCTTATTGGGCGAAGCGCCATCTCAAAGCGCATGAAGTGGCGAGCAAAGTGCACTATTAAACTTCTAGGGTGGGGCGAACAGAGACCCGATTAGATCATTTTACATTAAAGTTAATGTAAGTATTCAGGGAAATTCTATCACATTTGTTCAATTTACGTCGCTCCTATTTCAGATATCGTATTGGGCTAAGCGGCGTCTCAAAGCGCAGGAAACGGCGAGTAAAATGCACTGCTAAACTTGTAGGGTAGGGCAAACAGAGACCCGATTAGATCATTTCATATTATGGTTTATCTAAGAATTCAGAAAAATTCTATCACATTTGTTCAATTTACGTGGCTCCTATTTCAGATTGCTTATTGGGCTAAGCGGCACCTCAAAGCGCATGAAATGACGAGTGAAATGCACTAGTAATCTTCTAGGGTAGGGCGAACAGAGACCCGATTAGATCATTTAGTATTATGGTTAATTTAAGAATTCAGCGAAATTCTATCAAATTTGTTCAATTTACGTCGCTCCAATTTCAGATAGCGTACTGGGCTAGGCGGCATCTTAAAGCGCATGAAATGACGAGTGAAATGCTCTATTAAACTTCTATGATAGGGCAATCAGAGACCCGACTAGATCATTTTATATTTTGGTTAACATAAGAATTCAGCGAAATTCTATCACAATTGTTCAATTTACGTCGCTCCCATTTCAGATAGCGTATTGGGCTAAGCGGCATCTCAAAGCGCATGAAATGGCGAGTAAAATGCACTATTAATCTTCTAGGGTAAGGCAAACAGGGACCCGATTAGATCATTTTATAATTCGGTTAATATAAGAATTCAGCGTAATTCTATCACATTTGTTCAGTTTACGTCGCTCCTATTTCAGATAGCTTATTGGGCGAAGCGCCATCTCAAAGCGCATGAAGTGGCGAGCAAAGTGCACTATTAAACTTCTAGGGTAGGGCAAACAGAGACCCGATTAGATAATTTTATATTACGGTTAATATAATAATGCAGCGTAATTCTATCACATTTGTTCAACTTACGTCGCTCCTATTTCAGATAGCGTACTGGGCTAGGCGGCATCTCAAAGCGCATGAAATGTCGAGTGAAATGCACTATTAAACTTCTATGATAGGGCAAACAGAGACCCGATTAGATCATTTTATATTATGGTTAATTTAAGAATTCAGCAAAATTCTATCACACTTGTTCAATTTACGTCGCTCCTATTTCAGATAGCGTACTGGGCTAGGCGGCATCTTAAAGCGCGTGAAATGGCCAGTAAAATGCCCTATTAAACTTCTATGATAGGGCAATCAGAGACCCGATTAGATCATTTTATATTTTGGTTAATATAAGAATTCAGCGAAATTCTATAACATTTGTTCAATTTACGTCGCTCCTATTTCAGATAGCGTATTGGGCTAAGCGCCATCTCAAAGCGCATGAAATGACGAGTGAAATGCACTATTAAACTTCTAGGGTAGGGCAAACAGAGTCCGGATTAGATCATTTTATATTATGGTTAATTTAAGAATTCAGCCAAATTCTATCACATTTGTGCAATTTACGTCGCTCCTATTTCAGATAGCGTACTGGGCTAGGCGGAATCTTAAAGCGCGTGGATTGGCGAGTAAAATGCACTATTAAACTTCTATGATAGGGCAATCAGAGACCCGATTAGATCATTTTATATTTTGGTTAATATAAGAATTCAGCGAAATTCTATCACAATTGTTCTATTTACGTCGCTCCTATTTCAGATAGCGTACTGGGCTAGGCGGAATCTTAAAGCGCGTGGATTGGCGAGTAAAATGCACTATTAAACTTCTATGATAAGGCAATCAGAGACCCGATTAGATCATTTTATATTTTGGTTAATATAAGAATTCAGGGAAATTCTATCACATTTGTTCAATTTACGTCGCTCCTATTTCAGATAGCGTATTGGGCTAAGCGGCACCTCAAAGCGCATGAAATGGCGAGTAAAATGCACTAGTAATCTTCTAGGGTAGGGCGAACAGAGACCCGATTAGATCATTTTATATTACGGTTAATTTAAGAATTCAGCCAAATTCTATCACATTTGTTCAATTTACGTCGCTCCTATTTCAGATAGCGTATTGGGCTAAGCGGAATCTCAAAGCGCATGAAATGGCGATTAAAATGCACTGTTAAACTTCTAGGGTAGGGCAAACAGAGACCCGATTAGATCATTTTATATTATGGTTAATTTAAGAATTCAGCCGAATTCTATCACATTTGTTCAATTTACGTCGCTCCTATTGCAGATAGCGTATTGGGCTAAGCGGCATCTCAAAGCGCATGAAATGACGAGTGAAATGCGCTTGTAATCTTCTAGGTAGGGCGAACAGAGACCCGATTAGATCATTTTATATTACGGTTAATATAAGAATTCAGCGTAATTCTATCACATTCGTTCAACATACGTCGCTCCTATTTCAGATAGTGTACTGGGCCAGGCGGCATCTTAAAGCACGTGGAAGGGCGAGTAAAATGCACTACTAAACTTCTATGATAGGGCAATCAGAGTCCCGTTTAGATCATTTTATATTTTGTTTAATATAAGAATTCAGGGAAATTCTATCACATTTGTTCAATTTACGTCGCTCCTATTTCAGATAGCGTATTGGGCTAAGCGGCATCTCAAAGCGCATGAAATGGCGAGTAAAATGCACTGTTAAACTTCTAGGTAGGGCAAACAGAGACCCGATTAGATCATTTCATATTTTGGTTAATATAAGAAGTCAGCGAAATTCTATCACAATTGTTGAATTTACGTCGCTCCTATTTCAGATAGCGTATTGGGCTAAGCGGCATCTCAAAGCGCATGAAATGGCGAGTGAAATGCACTATTACACTTCTAGGGTAGGGCGAACAGAGACCCGATTAGATCATTTTACATTAAGGTTAATATAAGTATTCAGAGAAATTCTATCACATTTGTTCAATTTACGTCGCTCCTATTGCAGATAGCGTATTGGGCTAAGCGGCATCTCAAAGCGCATGAAATGGCGAGTAAAATGCACTGTTATACTTCTAGGGTAGGGCAAACAGAGACCCGATTAGATCATTTTATATTATGGTTAATTTAAGAATTCAGCCAAATTCTATCACATTTGTTCAATTTACGTCGCTCCTATTGCAGATAGCGTATTGGGCTAAGCGGCATCTCAAAGCGCATGAAATGACGAGTGAAATGCGCTTGTAATCTTCTAGGGTAGGGCGAACAGAGACCCGATTAGATCATTTTATATTACGGTTAATATAAGAATTCAGCGTAATTCTATCACATTTGTTCAACATACGTCGCTCCTATTTCAGATAGTGTACTGGGCTAGGCGGCATCTTAAAGCACGTGGAAGGGCGAGTAAAATGCACTACTAAACTTCTATGATAGGGCAATCAGAGACCCGATTAGATCATTTTACATTAAGGTTAATATAAGTATTCAGGGAAATTCTATCACATTAGTTCAATTTACGTCGCTCGTATTTCAGATAGCGTATTGGGCTAAGCGGCATCTCAAAGCGCATGAAATGGCGAGTAAAATGCACTGTTAAACTTCTAGGGTAGGGCAAACAGAGACCCGACTAGATCATTTTATATTTTGGTTACTATAAGAATTCAGCTAAATTCTATCACAATTGTTCTATTTACGTCGCTCCTATTTCAGATAGCGTATTGGGCTAAGCGGCATCTCAAAGCGCATGAAATGGCGAGTGAAATGCACTATTACACATCTAGGGTAGGGCAAACGGAGACCCGATTAGATCATTTTATATTATGGTTAATTTAAGAATTCAGCCAGATTCTATCACATTTGTTCAACTTACGTCGCTCCTATTTCAGATAACTGGGCTAGGCGGAATCTTAAAGCGCGTGGATTGGCGAGTAAAATGCACTATTAAACTTCTATGATAGGGCAATCGGAGACCCGATTAGATCATTTATATTTTGGTTAATATAAGAATTCAGCGAAATTCTATTACAATTGTTCTATTTACGTCGCTCCTATTTCAGATAGCGTATTGGGCTAAGCGGCACCTCAAAGCGCATGAAATGGCGAGTGAAATGCACTATTAAACTTCTAGGGTAGGGCGAACAGAGACCCGATTAGATCATTTTACATTAAGGTTAATATAAGTATTCAGGGAAATTCTATCACATTTGTTCAATCTACGTCGCTCCTATTTCAGATAGCGTATTGGGCTAAGCGGTATCTCAAAGCGCATGAAATGGCGAGTAAAATGCACTGTTAAACTTCTAGGGTAGGGCAAACAGAGACCCGATTAGATCATTTTATATTATGGTTAATTTAAGAATTCAGCCGAATTCTATCACATTTGTTCAATTTACGTCGCTCCTATTGCAGATAGCGTATTGGGCTAAGCGGCATCTCAAAGCGCATGAAATGACGAGTGAAATGCACTAGTAATCTTCTAGGGTAGGGCGAACAGAGACCCGATTAGATCATTTTATATTACGGTTAATTTAAGAATTCAGCCAAATTCTATCACATTTGTTCAATTTACGTCGCTCCTATTTCAGATAGCGTATTGGGCTAAGCGGAATCTCAAAGCGCATGAAATGGCGATTAAAATGCACTGTTAAACTTCTAGGGTAGGGCAAACAGAGACCCGATTAGATCATTTTATATTATGGTTAATTTAAGAATTCAGCCGAATTCTATCACATTTGTTCAATTTACGTCGCTCCTATTGCAGATAGCGTATTGGGCTAAGCGGCATCTCAAAGCGCATGAAATGACGAGTGAAATGCGCTTGTAATCTTCTAGGGTAGGGCGAACAGAGACCCGATTAGATCATTTTATATTACGGTTAATATAAGAATTCAGCGTAATTCTATCACATTCGTTCAACATACGTCGCTCCTATTTCAGATAGTGTACTGGGCCAGGCGGCATCTTAAAGCACGTGGAAGGGCGAGTAAAATGCACTACTAAACTTCTATGATAGGGCAATCAGAGTCCCGTTTAGATCATTTTATATTTTGTTTAATATATGAATTCAGGGAAATTCTATCACATTTGTTCAATTTACGTCGCTCCTATTTCAGATAGCGTATTGGGCTAAGCGGCATCTCAAAGCGCATGAAATGGCGAGTAAAATGCACTGTTAAACTTCTAGGGTAGGGCAAACAGAGACCCGATTAGATCATTTCATATTTTGGTTAATATAAGAAGTCAGCGAAATTCTATCACAATTGTTGAATTTACGTCGCTCCTATTTCAGATAGCGTATTGGGCTAATCGGCATCTCAAAGCGCATGAAATGGCGAGTGAAATGCACTATTACACTTCTAGGGTAGGGCGAACAGAGACCCGATTAGATCATTTTACATTAAGGTTAATATAAGTATTCACAGAAATTCTATCACATTTGTTCAATTTACGTCGCTCCTATTGCAGATAGCGTATTGGGCTAAGCGGCATCTCAAAGCGCATGAAATGGCGAGTAAAATGCACTGTTATACTTCTAGGGTAGGGCAAACAGAGACCCGATTAGATCATTTTATATTATGGTTAATTTAAGAATTCAGCCAAATTCTATCACATTTGTTCAATTTACGTCGCTCCTATTGCAGATAGCGTATTGGGCTAAGCGGCATCTCAAAGCGCATGAAATGACGAGTGAAATGCGCTTGTAATCTTCTAGGGTAGGGCGAACAGAGACCCGATTAGATCATTTTATATTACGGTTAATATAAGAATTCAGCGTAATTCTATCACATTTGTTCAACATACGTCGCTCCTATTTCAGATAGTGTACTGGGCTAGGCGGCATCTTAAAGCACGTGGAAGGGCGAGTAAAATGCACTACTAAACTTCTATGATAGGGCAATCAGAGACCCGATTAGATCATTTTACATTAAGGTTAATATAAGTATTCAGGGAAATTCTATCACATTAGTTCAATTTACGTCGCTCGTATTTCAGATAGCGTATTGGGCTAAGCGGCATCTCAAAGCGCATGAAATGGCGAGTAAAATGCACTGTTAAACTTCTAGGGTAGGGCAAACAGAGACCCGACTAGATCATTTTATATTTTGGTTAATATAAGAATTCAGCTAAATTCTATCACAATTATTCTATTTACGTCGCTCCTATTTCAGATAGCGTATTGGGCTAAGCGGCATCTCAAAGCGCATAAAATGGCGAGTGAAATGCACTATTACACATCTAGGGTAGGGCAAACGGAGACCCGATTAGATCATTTTATATTATGGTTAATTTAAGAATTCAGCCAGATTCTATCACATTTGTTCAACTTACGTCGCTCCTATTTCAGATAACTGGGCTAGGCGGAATCTTAAAGCGCGTGGATTGGCGAGTAAAATGCACTATTAAACTTCTATGATAGGGCAATCGGAGACCCGATTAGATCATTTTATATTTTGGTTAATATAAGAATTCAGCGAAATTCTATTACAATTGTTCTATTTACGTCGCTCCTATTTCAGATAGCGTATTGGGCTAAGCGGCACCTCAAAGCGCATGAAATGGCGAGTGAAATGCACTATTAAACTTCTAGGGTAGGGCGAACAGAGACCCGATTAGATCATTTTACATTAAGGTTAATATAAGTATTCAGGGAAATTCTATCACATTTGTTCAATTTACGTCGCTCCTATTTCAGATAGCGTATTGGGCTAAGCGGTATCTCAAAGCGCATGAAATGGCGAGTAAAATGCACTGTTAAACTTCTAGGGTAGGGCAAACAGAGACCCGATTAGATCATTTTATATTATGGTTAATTTAAGAATTCAGCCGAATTCTATCACATTTGTTCAATTTACGTCGCTCCTATTGCAGATAGCGTATTGGGCTAAGCGGCATCTCAAAGCGCATGAAATGACGAGTGAAATGCACTAGTAATCTTCTAGGGTAGGGCGAACAGAGACCCGATTAGATCATTTTATATTACGGTTAATTTAAGAATTCAGCCAAATTCTATCACATTTGTTCAATTTACGTCGCTCCTATTTCAGATAGCGTATTGGGCTAAGCGGAATCTCAAAGCGCATGAAATGGCGATTAAAATGCACTGTTAAACTTCTAGGGTAGGGCAAACAGAGACCCGATTAGATCATTTTATATTATGGTTAATTTAAGAATTCAGCCGAATTCTATCACATTTGTTCAATTTACGTCGCTCCTATTGCAGATAGCGTATTGGGCTAAGCGGCATCTCAAAGCGCATGAAATGACGAGTGAAATGCGCTTGTAATCTTCTAGGGTAGGGCGAACAGAGACCCGATTAGATCATTTTATATTACGGTTAATATAAGAATTCAGCGTAATTCTATCACATTCGTTCAACATACGTCGCTCCTATTTCAGATAGTGTACTGGGCCAGGCGGCATCTTAAAGCACGTGGAAGGGCGAGTAAAATGCACTACTAAACTTCTATGATAGGGCAATCAGAGTCCCGTTTAGATCATTTTATATTTTGTTTAATATAAGATTTCAGGGAAATTCTATCACATTTGTTCAATTTACGTCGCTCCTATGTCAGATAGCGTATTGGGCTAAGCGGCATCTCAAAGCGCATGAAATGGCGAGTAAAATGCACTATTAAACTTATAGGGTAGGGCAAACAGAGACCCGCTTAGATCATATTATATTATGGTTAATTTACGAATTCAGCAAAATTCTATCACATTTGTTCAATTTACATCGCTCCTATTTCAGATATCGTATTGGGCTAAGCGGCAACACAAAGCGCATGAAATGACGAGTGAAATGCAGTATTAAACTTCTAGGGTAGGGAGAACAGAGACCCGATTAGATCATTTTACATTAACGTTAATATAAGAATTCAGGGAAATTCTATCACATTTGTTCAATTTACGTCGCTCCTATTTCAGATAGCGTATTGGGCTAAGCGGCATCTCAAATCGCATGAAATGGCGAGTAAAATGCACTATTAAACTTCTAGGGTAATGCAAACAGAGACTCGATTAGATCATTTTATATTTTGGTTAATATAAGAAGTCAGCGAAATTCTATCACAATTGTTCAATTTACGTCGCTCCTATTTCAGATAGCGTATTGGGCTAAGCGGCATCTCAAAGCGCATGAAATGGCGAGTGAAATGCACTATTACACTTCTAGGGTAGGGCGAACAGAGACCCGATTAGATCATTTTACATTAAGGTTAATATAAGTATTCAGGGAAATTCTATCACATTTGTTCAATTTACGTCGCTCCTATTGCAGATAGCGTATTGGGCTAAGCGGCATCTCAAAGCGCATGAAATGGCGAGTAAAATGCACTGTTATACTTCTAGGGTAGGGCAAACAGAGACCCGATTAGATCATTTTATATTATGGTTAATTTAAGAATTCAGCCAAATTCTATCACATTTGTTCAATTTACGTCGCTCCTATTGCAGATAGCGTATTGGGCTAAGCGGCATCTCAAAGCGCATGGAATGACGAGTGAAATGCACTAGTAATCTTCTAGGGTAGGGCGAACAGAGACCCGATTAGATCATTTTATATTACGGTTAATTTAAGAATTCAGGCAAATTCTATCACATTTGTTCAATTTACGTCGCTCCTATTTCAGATAGCGTATTGGGCTAAGCGGCATCTCAAAGCGCATGAAATGGCGAGTAAAATGCACTGTTAAACTTCTAGGGTAGGGCAAACAGAGACCCGATTAGATCATTTTATATTATGGTTAAATTAAGAATTCAGCCGAATTCTATCACACTTGTTCAATTTACGTCGCTCCTATTGCAGATAGCGTATTGGGCTAAGCGGCATCTCAAAGCGCATGAAATGACGAGTGAAATGCGCTTGTAATCTTCTAGGGTAGGGCGAACAGAGACCCGATTAGATCATTTTATATTACGGTTAATATAAGAATTCAGCGTAATTCTGTCACATTTGTTCAATTTACGTCGCTCCAATTTCAGATACCATACTGGGCTAGGCGGCATCTTAAAGCGCGTGGAATGGCGATCAAAATGCACTATTAAACTTCTATGATAGGGCAATCAGAGACCCGACTAGATCATTTTATATTTTGGTTAATATAAGAATTCAGCGAAATTCTATCACATTTGTTCAATTTACGTCGCTCCGATTTCAGATAGCGTACTGGACTAAGCGGCATCTTAAAGCGCGTGGAATGGCGAGTAAAATGCACTATTAAACTCCTATGGTAGGGCAATCAGAGACCCGATTAGATCATTTTATATTTTGTTTTATATAAGATTTCAGGGAAATTCTATCACATTTGTTCAATTTAGGCCGCTCCTATTTCAGATAGCGTATTGGGCTAAGCGGCATCTCAAAGCGCATGAAATGTCGAATAAAATGCACTATGAAACTTCTAGACTAGGGCAAACAGAGACCCGATTAGATCATTTTACATTAAGGTTCATATAAGAATTCAGGGAAATTCTATCATATTTGTTCAATTTACGTCGCTCCGATTTCAGATAGCGTATTGGGCTGAGCGGCATCTCAAAACGCATGAAATGGCTAGTAAAATGCACTATCAAACTTCTAGGGTAAGGGAAAGAGAGACCCGATTAGATCAATTTATATTACGGTTAATATAAGAATTAAGCGTAATTCTATCACATTTGTTCAATTTACGTCGCTCCTATTTAAGATAGCGTACTGGGCTAGGCGGCATCTCGAGGCGCATGAAATGACCAGTGAAATGCAACATTAAACTGCTAGGGACGGGCGAACAGAGACCCGATTAGATCATTTTACATTAAGGTTAATATAAGAATTCAGCGAAATTCTATCACATTTGTTCAATTTACGTCGCTCATATTTCAGATAGCGTATAGTGCTAAGCGGCATCTCAAAGCGTATGAAATGGCGAGTAAAATGCACTCCTAAATTTCTATGATAGGGCAATCAGAGACCCGATTAGATCATTTTATATTTTGTTTAATATAAGATTTCAGGGAAATTCTATCACATTTGTTCAATTTGCGTCGCTCATATTTCAGGTAGCGTATTGCGCTAAGCGGCATCTCAAAGCGCTGGAAATGGCGAGTAAAATGCACTCTTATACTTCTAGAGTAGGGCAAACAGAGACCCGATTGGATCATTTTGTATTATGGTTAATTTAAGAATTCAGCAAAATTCTATCACATTTGTCCAATTTACGTCGCTCCTATTTAAGATAGCGTACTGCGCTAGGCGGCATCTTAAAGCGCGTGGAATGGCGAGTAAAATGCACTACTAAACTTCTATGATAGGGCAATCAGAGTCCCGTTTAGATCATTTTATATTTTGTTTAATATAAGATTTCAGGGAAATTCTATCACGTTTGTTCAATTTACGTCGCTCCTATTTCAGATAGCGTATTGGGCTAAGCGGCATCTCAGATCGCATGAAATGGCGAGTAGAATGCACTATTAAACTTCTTGGGTAATGCAAACAGAGACCCGATTAGATCATTTTATATTTTGGTTAATATAAGAATTCAGCGAAATTCTATCACAATTGTTCTATTTACGTCGCTCCTATTTCAGATAGCGTATTGGGCTAAGCGGCATCTCAAATCGCATGAAATGGCGAGTAAAATGCACTATTAAACTTCTAGGGTAAGGCAAACTGAGACCCGATTAGATCATTTTATATTTTGGTTAATATAAGAATTCAGCGAAATTCTATCACAATTGTTCTATTTACGTCGCTCCTATTTCAGATAGCGTATTGGGCTAAGCAGCATCTCATAGCGCATGAAATGGCGAGTGAAATGCACTATTACACTTCTAGGGTAGGGCGAACAGAGACCCGATTTGATCATTTTACATTAAGGTTAATATAAGTATTCAGGGAAATTCTATCACATTTGTTCAATTTACGTCGCTCCTATTGCAGATAGCGTATTGGGCTAAGCGGCATCTCAAAGCGCATGAAATGGCGAGTAAAATGCACTGTTAAACTTCTAGGGTAGGGCAAACAGAGACCCGATTAGATCATTTTATATTATGGTTAATTTAAGAATTCAGCCAAATTCTATCACATTTGTTCAATTTACGTCGCTCCTATTGCAGATAGCGTATTGGGCTAAGCGGCATCTCAAAGCGCATGAAATGACGAGTGAAATGCGCTTGTAATCTTCTAGGGTAGGGCGAACAGAGACCCGATTAGATCATTTTATATTACGGTTAATATAAGAATTCAGCGTAATTCTATCACATTTGTTCAACATACGTCGCTCCTATTTCAGATAGTGTACTGGGCTAGGCAGCATCTTAAAGCACGTGGAAGGGCGAGTAAAATGCACTATTAAACTTCTAGGGTAATGCAAACAGAGACCCGATTAGATCATTTTATATTTTGGTTAATATAAGAATTCAGCGAAATTCTATCACAATTGTTCTATTTACGTCGCTCCTATTTCAGATAGCGTATTGGGCTAAGCGGCATCTCAAAGCGCATGAAATGGCGAGTGAAATGCACTATTACACTTCTAGGGTAGGGCGAACAGAGAGCCGATTAGATCATTTTATATTAAGGTTAATATAAGTATTCAGGGAAATTCTATCACATTTGTTCAATTTACGTCGCTCCTATTGCAGATAGCGTATTGGGCTAAGCGGCATCTCAAAGCGCATGAAATGGCGAGTAAAATGCACTGCTAAACTTCTAGGGTAGGGCAAACAGAGACCCGATTAGATCATTTTATATTATGGTTAATTTAAGAATTCAGCCAAATTCTATCACATTTGTTCAATTTACGTCGCTCCTATTTCAGATAGCGTATTGGGCTAAGCGGCATCACAAAGCGCATGAAATGGCGAGTGAAATGCACTATTACACTTCTAGGGTAGGGCAAACGGAGACCCGATTAGATCATTTTATATTATGGTTAATTTAAAAATTCAGCCAAATTCTGTCACATTTGTTCAACTTACGTCGCTCCTATTTCAGATAGCGTACTGGGCTAGGCGGAATCTTAAAGCGCGTGGGTTGGCGAGTAAAATGCACTATTAAACTTCTATGATAGGGCAATCGGAGACCCGATTAGATCATTTTATATTTTGGTTAATATAAGAATTCAGCGAAATTCTATTACAATTGTTCTATTTACGACGCTCCTATTTCAGATAGCGTATTGTGCTAAGCGGCATCTCAAAGCGCATGAAATGGCGTGTGAAGTGCACTATTAAACTTCTAGGGTAGGGCGAACAGAGACCCGATTAGATCATTTTACATTAAGGTTAATATAAGTATTCAGGGAAATTCTATCACATTTGTTCAATTTACGTCGCTCCTATTTCAGATAGCGTATTGGGCTAAGAGGTATCTCAAAGCGCATGAAATGGCGAGTAAAATGCACTGTTAAACTTCTAGGGTAGGGCAAACAGAGACCCGATTAGATCATTTTATATTATGGTTAATTTAAGAATTCGGCCGAATTCTATCACATTTGTTCAATTTACGTCGCTCCTATTGCAGATAGCGTATTGGGCTAAGCGGCACCTCAAAGCGCATGAAATGACGAGTGAAATGCACTAGTAATCTTCTAGGGTAGGGCGAACAGAGACCCGATTAGATCATTTTATATTACGGTTAATTTAAGAATTCAGCCAAATTCTATCACATTTGTTCAATTTACGTCGCTCCTATTTCAGATAGCGTATTGGGCTAAGCGGCATCTCAAAGCGCATGAAATGGCGAGTAAAATGCACTGTTAAACTTCTAGGGTAGGGCAAACAGAGACCCGATTAGATCATTTTATATTATGGTTAATTTAAGAATTCAGCCGAATTCTATCACATTTGTTCAATTTACGTCGCTCCTATTTCAGATAGCGTATTGGGCTAAGCGGCATCTCAAAGCGCATGAAATGACGAGTGAAATGCGCTTGTAATCTTCTAGGGTACGGCGAACAGAGACCCGATTAGATCATTTTATATTTCGGTTAATATAAGAATTCAGCGTAATTCTATCACATTTGTTCAACATACGTCGCTCCTATTTCAGATAGTGTACTGGGCTAGGCGGCATCTTAAAGCACGTGGAAGGGCGAGTAAAATGCACTACTAAACTTCTATGATAGGGCAATCAGAGTCCCGTTTAGATCATTTTATATTTTGTTTAATATAAGATTTCAGGGAAATTCTATCACATTTGTTCAATTTACGTCGCTCCTATGTCAGATAGCGTATTGGGCTAAGCGGCATCTCAAAGCGCATGAAATGGCGAGTAAAATGCACTATTAAACTTATAGGGTAGGGCAAACAGAGACCCGATTAGATCATATTATATTATGGTTAATTTACGAATTCAGCAAAATTCTATCACATTTGTTCAATTTACGTCGCTCCTATTTCAGATATCGTATTGGGCTAAGCGGCAACTCAAAGCGCATGAAATGGCGAGTAAAATGCACTGCTAAACTTGTAGGGTAGGGCAAACAGAGACCCGATTAGATCATTTTATATTATGGTTAATTTAAGATGTCAGCAAAATTCTGTCACATTTGTTCAATTTACGTCGCTCCAATTTCAGATACCATACTGGGCTAGGCGGCATCTTAAAGCGCGTGGAATGGCGATCAAAATGCACTATTAAACTTCTATGATAGGGCAATCAGAGACCCGACTAGATCATTTTATATTTTGGTTAATATAAGAATTCAGCGAAATTCTATCACATTTGTTCAATTTACGTCGCTCCGATTTCAGATAGCGTACTGGACTAAGCGGCATCTTAAAGCGCGTGGAATGGCGAGTAAAATGCACTATTAAACTCCTATGGTAGGGCAATCAGAGACCCGATTAGATCATTTTATATTTTGTTTTATATAAGATTTCAGGGAAATTCTATCACATTTGTTCAATTTAGGCCGCTCCTATTTCAGATAGCGTATTGGGCTAAGCGGCATCTCAAAGCGCATGAAATGTCGAATAAAATGCACTATGAAACTTCTAGACTAGGGCAAACAGAGACCCGATTAGATCATTTTACATTAAGGTTAATATAAGAATTCAGGGAAATTCTATCATATTTGTTCAATTTACGTCGCTCCGATTTCAGATAGCGTATTGGGCTGAGCGGCATCTCAAAACGCATGAAATGGCTAGTAAAATGCACTATCAAACTTCTAGGGTAAGGGAAAGAGAGACCCGATTAGATCAATTTATATTACGGTTAATATAAGAATTAAGCGTAATTCTATCACATTTGTTCAATTTACGTCGCTCCTATTTAAGATAGCGTACTGGGCTAGGCGGCATCTCGAGGCGCATGAAATGACCTGTGAAATGCAACATTAAACTTCTAGGGACGGGCGAACAGAGACCCGATTAGATCATTTTACATTAAGGTTAATATAAGAATTCAGCGAAATTCTATCACATTTGTTCAATTTACGTCGCTCATATTTCAGATAGCGTATAGTGCTAAGCGGCATCTCAAAGCGTATGAAATGGCGAGTAAAATGCACTCCTAAATTTCTATGATAGGGCAATCAGAGACCCGATTAGATCATTTTATATTTTGTTTAATATAAGATTTCAGGGAAATTCTATCACATTTGTTCAATTTGCGTCGCTCATATTTCAGGTAGCGTATTGCGCTAAGCGGCATCTCAAAGCGCTGGAAATGGCGAGTAAAATGCACTCTTATACTTCTAGAGTAGGGCAAACAGAGACCCGATTGGATCATTTTGTATTATGGTTAATTTAAGAATTCAGCAAAATTCTATCACATTTGTCCAATTTACGTCGCTCCTATTTAAGATAGCGTACTGCGCTAGGCGGCATCTTAAAGCGCGTGGAATGGCGAGTAAAATGCACTACTAAACTTCTATGATAGGGCAATCAGAGTCCCGTTTAGATCATTTTATATTTTGTTTAATATAAGATTTCAGGGAAATTCTATCACATTTGTTCAATTTACGTCGCTCCTATTTCAGATAGCGTATTGGGCTAAGCGGCATCTCAGATCGCATGAAATGGCGAGTACAATGCACTATTAAACTTCTAGGGTAATGCAAACAGAGACCCGATTAGATCATTTTATATTTTGGTTAATATAAGAATTCAGCGAAATTCTATCACAATTGTTCTATTTACGTCGCTCCTATTTCAGATAGCGTATTGGGCTAAGCGGCATCTCAAAGCGCATGAAATGGCGAGTGAAATGCACTATTACACTTCTAGGGTAGGGCGAACAGAGACCCGATTAGATCATTTTACATTAAGGTTAATATAAGTATTCAGGGAAATTCTATCACATTTGTTCAATTTACGTCGCTCCTATTGCAGATAGCGTATTGGGCTAAGCGGCATCTCAAAGCGCATGAAATGGCGAGTAAAATGCACTGTTAAACTTCTAGGGTAGGGCAAACAGAGACCCGATTAGATCATTTTATATTATGGTTAATTTAAGAATTCAGCCAAATTCTATCACATTTGTTCAATTTACGTCGCTCCTATTGCAGATAGCGTATTGGGCAAAGCGGCATCTCAAAGCGCATGAAATGACGAGTGAAATGCGCTTGTAATCTTCTAGGGTAGGGCGAACAGAGACCCGATTAGATCATTTTATATTACGGTTAATATAAGAATTCAGCGTAATTCTATCACATTTGTTCAACATACGTCGCTCCTATTTCAGATAGTGTACTGGGCTAGGCGGCATCTCAAAGCGCATGAAATGGCGAGTAAAATGCACTGTTAAACTTCTAGGGTAGGGCAAACAGAGACCCGATTAGATCATTTTATATTATGGTTAATTTAAGAATTCAGCGTAATTCTATCACATTTGTTCAACTTACGTCGCTCCTATTTCAGATAGCGTACTGGGCTAGGCGGCATCTTAAAGCGCGTGGAATGGCGAGTAAAATGCACTACTAAACTTCTATGATAGGGCAATCAGAGTCCCGTTTAGATCATTTTATATTTTGTTTAATATAAGATTTCAGGGAAATTCTATCACATTTGTTCAATTTACGTCGCTCCTATTTCAGATAGCGTATTGGGCTAAGCGGCATCTCAAATCGCATGAAATGGCGAGTAAAATGCACTATTAAACTTCTAGGGTAAGGCAAACTGAGACCCGATTAGATCATTTTATATTTTGGTTAATATAAGAATTCAGCGAAATTCTATCACAATTGTTCTATTTACGTCGCTCCTATTTCAGATAGCGTATTGGGCTATGCAACATCTCAAAGCGCATGAAATGGCGAGTGAAATGCACTATTACACTTCTAGGGTAGGGCGAACAGAGACCCGATTTGATCATTTTACATTAAGGTTAATATAAGTATTCAGGGAAATTCTATCACATTTGTTCAATTTACGTCGCTGCTATTGCAGATAGCGTATTGGGCTAAGCGGCATCTCAAAGCGCATGAAATGGCGAGTAAAATGCACTGTTAAACTTCTAGGGTAGGGCAAACAGAGACCCGATTAGATCATTTTATATTATGGTTAATTTAAGAATTCAGCCAAATTCTATCACATTTGTTCAATTTACGTCGCTCCTATTGCAGATAGCGTATTGGGCTAAGCGGCATCTCAAAGCGCATGAAATGACGAGTGAAATGCGCTTGTAATCTTCTAGGGTAGGGCGAACAGAGACCCGATTAGATCATTTTATATTACGGTTAATATAAGAATTCAGCGTAATTCTATCACATTTGTTCAACATACGTCGCTCCTATTTCAGATAGTGTACTGGGCTAGGCAGCATCTTAAAGCACGTGGAAGGGCGAGTAAAATGCACTATTAAACTTCTAGGGTAATGCAAACAGAGACCCGATTAGATCATTTTATATTTTGGTTAATATAAGAATTCAGCGAAATTCTATCACAATTGTTCTATTTACGTCGCTCCTATTTCAGATAGCGTATTGGGCTAAGCGGCATCTCAAAGCGCATGAAATGGCGAGTGAAATGCACTATTACACTTCTAGGGTAGGGCGAACAGAGAGCCGATTAGATCATTTTATATTAAGGTTAATATAAGTATTCAGGGAAATTCTATCACATTTGTTCAATTTACGTCGCTCCTATTGCAGATACCGTATTGGGCTAAGCGGCATCTCAAAGCGCATGAAATGGCGAGTAAAATGCACTGTTAAACTTCTAGGGTAGGGCAAACAGAGACCCGATTAGATCATTTTATATTATGGTTAATTTAAGAATTCAGCCAAATTCTATCACATTTGTTCAATTTACGTCGCTCCTATTGCAGATAGCGTATTGGGCTAAGCGGCATCTCAAAGCGCATGAAATGACGAGTGAAATGCGCTTGTAATCTTCTAGGGTAGGGCGAACAGAGACCCGATTAGATCATTTTATATTACGGTTAATATAAGAATTCAGCGTAATTCTATCACATTTGTTCAACTTACGTCGCTCCTACTTCAGATAGCGTACTGGGCTCGGCGGCATCTTAAAGCGCAAGAAATGGCGAGTAAAATGCACTATTAAACTTCTAGGGTAGGGCAAACAGAGACCCGATAAGATGATTTTATATTATGGTTAATTTAAGAATTCAGCCAAATTCTATCACATTTGTTCAATTTACGTCGCTCCTATTTCAGATAGCGTATTGGGCTAAGCGCCATCTCAAAGCGCATGAAATGGCG
The DNA here is from genome assembly GCA_916610135.2 of Macropis europaea. Lineage (NCBI taxonomy): Eukaryota > Metazoa > Arthropoda > Insecta > Hymenoptera > Melittidae > Macropis > Macropis europaea. The sequence goes on from CAKAJE020001893.1 coordinate 52,573, forward strand.
AGTAAAATGCACTATTAAACTTCTAGGGTAGGGCAAACAGAGACCCGATTAGATCATTTTATATTATGGTTAATTTAAGAATTCTGCCAAATTCTATCACATTTGTTCAATTTACGTCGCTCCTATTTCAGATAGCGTACTGGGCTAGGCGGAATCTTAAAGCGCGTGGATTGGCGAGTAAAATGCACTATTAAACTTCTATGATAGGGCAATCAGAGACCCGATTAGATCATTTGATATTTTGATTAATATAAGAATTCAGGGAAATTCTATCACATTTGTTCAATTTACGTCGCTCCTATTTCAGATAGCGTATTGGGCTAAGCGGCATCTCAAAGCGCATGAAATGGCGAGTAAAATGCACTGCTAAACTTGTAGGGTAGGGCAAACAGAGACCCGATTAAATCATTTTATATTATGGTTAATTTAAGATGTCAGCAAAATTCTGTCACATTTGTTCAATTTACGTCGCTCCAATTTCAGATAGCATACTGGTCTAGGCGGCATCTTAAAGCGCGTGGAATGGCGATCAAAATGCACTATTAAACTTCTACGATAGGGCAATCAGAGACCCGACTAGATCATTTTATATTTTGGTTAATATAAGAATTCAGCGAAATTCTATCACATTTGTTCAATTTACGTCGCTCCGATTTCAGATAGCGTACTGGACTAAGCGGCATCTTAAAGCGCGTGGAATGGCGAGTAAAATGCACTATTAAACTCCTATGGTAGGGCGATCAGAGACCCGATTAGATCATTTTATATTTTGTTTTATATAAGATTTCAGGGAAATTCTATCACATTTGTTCAATTTAGGCCGCTCCTATTTCAGATAGCGTATTGGGCTAAGCGGCATCTCAAAGCGCATGAAATGTCGAATAAAATGCACTATTAAACTTCTAGACTAGGGCAAACAGAGACCCGATTAGATCATTTTACATTAAGGTTAATATAAGAATTCAGGGAAATTCTATCACACTTGTTCAATTTACGTCGCTCCTATTTCAGATAGCGTATTGGGCTAAGCAGCATCTCAAAGCGCATGAAATGGCGAGTAAGATGTACTATTAAACTTCTAGGATAAGGCAAACAGAGAACCGATTAGATCATTTTATATTACGGATAATATAAGAATTCAGCGTAATTCTATCACATTTGTTAAACTTACGTCGCTCCTATTTCAAATAGCGTACTGGGCTAGGCGGCATCATAAAGCGCGTGGAAGGGCGAGTAAAATGCACTCTTAAACTTCTAGGCTAGGGCGAACAGAGACCCTATTAGATCATTGTATATTATGGTTAATTTAAGAATTCAACGAAATTCTATCACACTTGTTCAATTTACGTCGCTCCTATTTCAGATAGGGTATTGGGCTAAGCGGCATCTCAAAGCGCATGAAATGGCGAGTAAAATGCGCTATTAAACTTCTAGGGTAAGGCAAACAGTGACCCGATTAGATCATTTTATATTATGGTTAATTTAAGAATTCAGCGTAATTCTATCACATTTGTTCAATTTACGTCGCCCCTATTTCAAATAGCGTATTGTGCTAAGCGGCATCTCAAAGCGCATGAAATGGCGAGTGAAATGCACTATTAGACTTCTATGGTAGGGCGAACAGAGATCCGATTAGATCATTTTGCATGAAGGTTAATATAAGAATTCAGGGAAATTCTATCACATTTGTTCAATTTACGTCGCTCCTATTCCCGATAGCGTATTGGGCTATGCGGCAGCTTAAAGCACATGAAATGGTGAGTAAAATGCACTATCAAACTTCTGTGATAGGGCAAACAGAGGCCCGATTACATCATTTTATATTACGTTTAATATAAGAATTCAGCGTAATTCTATCACATTTGTTCAACTTACGTAGCTCCTATTTCAGATACCGTACTGGGCTAGGCGGCATCATAAAGCGCGTGGAATGGCGAGTAAAATGCACTACTAAACTTATATGATAGGGCAATCAGAGACCCGATTAGATCATTTTATATTTTGTTTAATATAAGATTTCAGGGAAATTCTATCGCATTTGTTCAATTTACGTCGCTCCTATTTCAGATAGCGTATTCGGCTAAGCGGCATCTCAAAGCGCATGAAATGGCGAATAAAATGCACTCTTAAACTTCTAGACTAGGGCAAACAGAGACCCGATTAGATCATTTTACATTAAGGTTAATATAAGAATTCAGGGAAATTCTATCATATTTGTTCAATTTACGTCGCTCCTATTTAAGATAGCGTATTGGGTTGAGCGGCATCTCAAAACGTATGAAATGGCTAGTAAAATGCACTATCAAACTTCTAGGGTAAGGGAAAGGGAGACCCGATTAGATCAATTTATATTACGGTTAATATAAGAATTAAGCGTAATTCTATCACATTTGTTCAATTTACGTCGCTCCTATTTAAGATAGCGTACTGCGCTAGGCGGCATCTTAAAGCGCGTGGAATGGCGTGTGAAACGCACTATTAAACTTCGATGATAGGGCAATCAGAGACCCGATTAGATCATTTTATATTACGGATAATATAAGAATTCAGCGTAATTCTATCACATTTGTTAAACTTACGTCGCTCCTATTTCAAATAGCGTACTGGGCTAGGCGGCATCATAAAGCGCGTGGAAGGGCGAGTAAAATGCACTGTTAAACTTCTAGGCTAGGGCGAACAGAGACCCTATTAGATCATTGTATATTATGGTTAATTTAAGAATTCAACGAAATTCTATCACACTTGTTCAATTTACGTCGCTCCTATTTCAGATAGGGTATTGGGCTAAGCGGCATCTCAAAGCGCATGAAATGGCGAGTGAAATGCACTATTAGACTTCTATGGTAGGGCGAACAGAGACCCGATTAGATCATTTTACATTAAGGTTAATATAAGAATTCAGGGAAATTCTATCACATTTGTTCAATTTACGTCGCCCCTATTTCAAATAGCGTATTGTGCTAAGCGGCATCTCAAAGCGCATGAAATGGCGAGTGAAATGCACTATTAGACTTCTATGGTAGGGCGAACAGAGACCCGATTAGATCATTTTACATTAAGGTTAATATAAGAATTCAGGGAAATTCTATCACATTTGTTCAATTTACGTCGCTCCTATTCCCGATAGCGTATTGGGCTATGCGGCAGCTTAAAGCACATGAAATTGTGAGTAAAATGCACTATCAAACTTCTATGATAGGGTAAACAGAGGCCCGATTACATCATTTCATATTACGGTTAATATAAGAATTCAGCGTAATTCTATCACATTTGTTCAACTTACGTAGCTCCTATTTCAGATACCGTACTGGGCTAGGCGGCATCATAAAGCGCGTGGAATGGCGAGTAAAATGCACTACTAAACTTATATGATAGGGCAATCAGAGACCCGATTAGATCATTTTATATTTTGTTTAATATAAGATTTCAGGGAAATTCTACGGCATTTGTTCAATTTACGTCGCTCCTATTTCAGATACCGTACTGGGCTCGGCGGCATCTTAAAGCGCGTGGAATGGCGAGTGAAATGCATTATTAGACTTCTATGGTAGGGCGAACAGAGACCCGATTAGATCATTTTATATTATGGTTAATTTAAGAATTCTGCGAAATTCTATCACATTTGTTCAATTTACGTCGCTCCTATTTCAGATAGCGTATTGGGCTAAGCGGCATCTCAAAGCGCATGAAATGGCGAGTAAAATGCACTGTTAAACTTCTAGGATAAGGCAAACAGAGACCCGATTAGATCATTTTATATTACGGTTAATAAAAGAATTCAGCGTAATTCTATCACACTTGTTCAATTTACGTCGCTCATATTTCAGATAGCGTATAGTGCTAAGCGGCATCTCAAAGCGTATGAAATGGCGTGTAAAATGCACTCCTAAATTTCTATGATAGGGCAATCAGAGACCCGATTAGATCATTTTATATTTTGTTTAATATAAGATTTCAGGGAAATTCTATCACATTTGTTCAATTTGCGTCGCTCATATTTCAGGTAGCGAATTGCGCTAAGCGGCATCTCAAAGCGCAGGAAATGCCGAGTAAAATGCACTCTTATACTTCTAGAGTAGAGCAAACAGAGACCCGATTGGATCATTTTGTATTATGGTTAATTTAAGAATTCAGCAAAATTCTATCACATTTGTTCAATTTACGTCGCTCCTATTTAAGATAGCGTACTGCGCTAGGAGGCATCTTAAAGCGCGTGGAATGGCGAGTGAAATGCACTATTAAACTTCGATGATAGGGCAATCAGAGACCCGATTAGATCATTTTATATTTTGGTTAATATAAGAATAAAGCGAAATTCTATCACATTTGTTCAAATTACGTCGCTCCTATTTAAAATAGCGTACTGGGCTAGGCGGCATCATAAAGCGCGTGGAAGGGCGAGTAAAATGCACTCTTAAACTTCTAGGCTATGGCGAACAGAGACCCTATTAGATCATTGTATATTATGGTTAATTTAAGAATTCAACGAAATTCTATCACACTTGTTCAATTTACGTCGCTCCTATTTCAGATAGGGTATTGGGCTAAGCGGCATCTCAAAGCGCATGAAATGGCGAGTAAAATGCGCTATTAAACTTCTAGGGTAAGGCAAACAGTAACCCGATTAGATCATTTTATATTATGGTTAATTTAAGAATTCAGCGTAATTCTATCACATTTGTTCAATTTACGTCGCCCCTATTTCAAATAGCGTATTGTGCTAAGCGGCATTTCAAAGCGCATGAAATGGCGAGTGAAATACACTATTAGACTTCTATGGTAGGGCGAACAGAGACCCGATTAGATCATTTTACATTAAGGTTAATATAAGAATTCAGGGAAATTCTATCACATTTGTTCAATTTACGTCGCTCCTATTCCCGATAGCGTATTGGGCTAAGCGGCATCTCAAAGCGCATGAAATGGCGAGTAAAATGCACTATTAAACTTCTAGGATAAGGCAAACAGAGACCCGATTAGATCATTTTATATTACGGTTAATATAAGAATTCAGCGTAATTCTATCACATTTGTTCAACCTACGTAGCTCCTATTTCAGATACCGTACTGGGCTAGGCGGCATCATAAAGCGCGTGGAATGGCGAGTAAAATGCACTACTAAACTTCTATGATAGGGCAATCAGAGACCCGATTAGATCATTTTATATTTTGTTTAATATAAGATTTCAGGGAAATTCTATCGCATTTGTTCAATTTACGTCGCTCCTATTTCAGATAGGGTATTGGGCTAAGCGGCATCTCAAAGCGCATGAAATGGAGAATAAAATGCACTATTAAACTTCTAGGCTAGGGAGAACAGAGACCCGATTAGATCATTTTACATTATGGTTCATAAAAGAATACAGCGATATTCTATCACAATTTTTCAACTTACGTCGCTCCTATTTCAGATAGCGTATTGGGCTAAGTGGCAGCTCAAAGCGCATGAAATGGCGAGTAAAATGCAATATTAAGCTTCTAGGATAGGGCAATCAGAGACGCGATTAGATCATTTTATATTTTGGTTAATATAAGAATTCAGCGAAATTCTATCACATTTGTTCAATTTACGTCGCTCCTATTTCAGATAGCATATTGGGCTAAGCGGCATCTCAAAGCGCATGAAATGGCGAGTGAAATGCACTATTAGACTTCTATGGTAGGGCGAACAGAGACCCGATTAGATCATTTTACATTAAGGTTAATATAAGAATTCAGGGAAATTCTATCACATTTGATCAATTTTCGTCGCTCCTATTCCAGATAGCGTATTGGGCTATGCGGCATCTCAAAGCACATGAAATGGCGAGTAAAATGCACTATTAAACTTCTAGGGTAGGTCAAACAGAGACCCGATTAGATCATTTTATATTATGGTTAATTTAAGAATTCAGTGAAATTCTATCACACTTGTTCAATTTACGTCTTTCCTATTTCAGATAGCGTATTGGGCTAAGCGGCATTTCAAAGCGCATGAAATGGCGAGTAAAATGCCCTATTAAACTTCTAGGATAAGGCAAACAGAGACCCGATTAGATCATTTTATATTACGGTAAATATAAGAATTTGGCGTAATTCTATCACATTTATTCAATTTACGTCGCTGCTATTCCAGATAGCTTATTGTGCTTAGCGGCATCTCAAAGCGCATGAAATGACGAGTGAAATGCACTATTAAGCTTCTAGGATAAGGCAAACAGATACCCGATTAGATCATTTTATATTTTGCTTAATATAAGAATTCAGCGAAATTCTATCACATTTGTTCAGTTTACGTCGCTCCTATTTCAGGTAGCGAACTGGGCTATGCGGCATCTTAAAGCGCGCGGAATGGCGAGTAAAATTCCACTATTAAACTTCAATGCTAGGGCAATCAGAGACCCGATTAGATCATTTTATATTATGGTTAATTTAAGAATTCAGCAAAATTCTATCACATTTGTTCAATTTACGTCGCTCCTATTTCAGATAGCGTATTGGGCTATGCGGCATCTCAAAGTGTATGAAATGGCGAGTAAAATGCACTTTTAAACTTCTAGGGTAGGTCAAACAGAGACCCGATTAGATCATTGTATATTATGGTTAATTTAAGAACTCAGCGAAATTCTATCACATTTGTTCAATTTACGTCGCTCCTATTTCAGATAGCGTATTGGGCTAAGCGGCATCTGAAGGCGCATGAAATGGCGAGTAAAATGCACTATTAAACTTCTAGGGTAGGGCAAACAGATACCCGATTAAATAATTTTATATTATGGTTAATTTAAGATGTCAGCAAAATTTTATCACATTTGTTCAATTTACGTCGCTCCTATTTCAGATAGCATACTGGGCTAGGCGGCATCTTAAAGGGCGTGGAATGGTGAGTAGAATGCACTATTAATCTTCTATGATAGGGCAATCAGAGACCCGATTAGATCATTTTATATTTTGTTTAATATAAGATTTCAGGGAAATTCTATCACATTTGTTCAATGTACGTCGCTCCTATTTCGGATAGCATACTGGGCTAGGCGGCACCCTAAAGCGCGTGGAGTGGCGAGCAAAATGCACTATTAATCTTCTATTATAGGGCAATCAGAGACCCGATTAGATCATTTTATATTTTGGTTTATATAAGATTTCAGGGAAATTCTACCACATTTGTTTAATTTACGTCGCTCCTATTTCAGATAGCGTATTGGGCTATGCGGCATCTCAAAGCGCATGAAATGGCGAGTAAAATGCACTGTTAAACTTCTAGGGTAGGGCAAGCAGAGACCCGATTAGATCATTTTATATTATGGTTAATTTAAGAATTCAGCAAAATTCTATCACATTCGTTCAATTTAGGTCGCTCCTATTTCAGATAGCGTACTGGGCTAGGCGGCATCTTAAAGCGCGTGGAATGCCGAGTAAAATCCACTATTAAACTTCTAGGCTAGGGCGAACAGAGACCAGATTAGATCATTTTACATTCTGGTTAATAAAATAATTCAGCGAAATTCTATCACCTTTGTTCAACTTTCGTCGCTCCTATTTCAGATAGCGTATTGGGCTAAGCGGCATCTCAAAGCGCATGAAATGGCGAGTAAAATGCACTATTAAACTTCTAGGGTAGGGCAAACAGAGATCCGATTAGATCATTTTATATTATGGTTAATTTAAGAATTCAGCAAAATTCTGTCACATTTGTTCAATTTACGTCGCTCCTGTTTCGGATAGCGTATTGGGCTAAGCGGCATCTCAAAGCGCATGAAATGGCGAGCAAAATGCACTATTAAACTTCTAGGGTAGGGCAATCAGTGACCCGATTAGATCATTTTATATTATAGTTAATTTAAGAATTCAGCGAAATTCTATCACATTTGTTCTATTTACGTCGCTCCTATTTCGGATAGCGTATTGGGCTAAGCGGTATCTCAAAGCGCATGAAATGGCGAGTAAAATGCAATACTAAACTTCTAGGATAAGGCAAACAGAGACCCGATTAGATCATTTTATATTACGGTTAATATAAGAATTCAGCGTAATTCTATCACATTTGTTCAACTTACGTCGCTCCTAATTTAGATAGCGTACTGGGCTAGGCGATATCTTAAAGCGCGTGGAATGGCGAGTAAAATGCACTGCTAAACTTCTATGATAGGGCAATCAGAGACCCGATTAGATCATTGTATATTTTGTTTAATATAAGATTTCAGGGAAATTCTATCACATTTGTTCAATTTACGTCGCTCCTATTTCAGATAGCGTATTGGGCTAAGCGGCATCTCAAGGCGCATGAAATGGCGAATAAAATGCGCTATTAAACTTCTAGGCTAGGGCGAACAGAGACCCGATTAGATCATTTTACATTATGGTTCTTAAAAGAATTCAGCGAAATTCTATCACATTTGTTCAACTTACGTCGCTCCTATTTCAGATAGCGTACTGTGCTAGGCGGCATCTTAAAGCTCGTGGAATGGCGAGTAAAATGCACTACTAAACTTCTATGATAGGGCAATCAGAGACCTGATTAGATCATTTTATATTTTGGTTAATATAAGAATTCAGCGAAATTCTATCACATTTGTTCAATTTACGTCGCTCCTATTACATGTAGGTTATTGGTCTCAGCGGCATCTCAAAGCGCATGAAATGACGAGTGAAATGCACTATTAAACTTCTAGGCTAGGGCGAACAGAGACCCGAGCAGATCATTTTACATTATGGTTAATAAAAGAATTCAGCGAAATTCTATCACATTTGTTCAACTTACGTCGCTCCTATTTCAGATAGCGTATTGGGCTAAGCGGCATCTCAAAGCGCATGAAATGGCGAGTGAAATGCACCATTAGACTTCTATGGTAGGGCGAACAGAGACACGATTAGATCATTGTATATTTTGGTTAATATAAGAATTCAGTGAAATTCTATCACATTTGTTCAATTTACGTCGCTCCTATTTCAAATAGCGTATTGGGCTCAGCGGCATCTCAAAGCGCATGAAATGGCGAGCAAAATGCGCTATTAAACTTCTATCCTAGGGCAATCAGAGACCCGATTAGATCAGTTTATATTTTGGTTAATATAAGAATTCAGTGAAATTCTATCACATTTGTTCAATGTACGTCGCTCCTATTTCAGATAGCGTATTGGGCAAAGCGGCATCTCAAAGCGTATGAAATGTGCGAATAAAATGCACTATTAAAGTTCTAGGCTAGGGCGAACAGAGACCCGATTAGATCATTTTACATTATGGTTAATAAAAGAATTCACCGAAATTCTATCACATTTGTTCAACTTACGTCGCTCCTATTTCAGATAGCGTACTGGGATAGGCGCCATCTTAAAGTGCGTGGAATGGCGAGTAAAATGCACTGCTCAACTTTTATGATAGGGCAATCAGAGACCCGATTAGCTCATTTTATATTTTCTTTAATATAAGATTTCAGGGAAATTCTATCACATTTGTTCAATTTACGTCGCTCCTATTTCAGATAGCGTATTGGGCTAAGCGGCATCGCAAAGCGCATGAAATGGCGAGTGAAATGCACCATTAGACTTCTATGGTAGGGCGAACAGAGACCCGATTAGATCATTTTATATTTTGGTTAATATAAGAATTCAGTGAAATTCTATCACATTTGTTCAATTTACGTCGCTCCTATTTCAAATAGCGTATTGGGCTCAGCGGCATCTCAAAGCGCATGAAATGACGAGCAAAATGCACTATTAAACTTCTAGGGTAGGGCAAACAGAGACCCGATTAGATCATTTTATGTTATGGTTAATTTAAGAATTCAGCGAAATTCTATCACATTTGTTCAACTTACGTCGCTCCTATTTCAAATAGCGTATTGAGCTAAGCGGCATCTCAAAGCGCATGAAATGGCGAGCGAAATGCACTATTAAACTTCTAGGGTAGAGCAAACAGAGACCCGATTAGATCATTTTGTACTATGGTTAATTTAAGAATTCAGCTAAATTCTATCACATTTATTCAATTTACGACGCTCCTATTGCAGATAGCGAACTGGGCTAGGCGGCATCTTAAAGCGTTCGGAATGGCGAGTAAAATGCACTATTTAACTTCTATCCTAGGGCAATCAGAGTCCCGATTAGATCATTTTATGTTTGGGTTAATATAAGAATTCAGTGAAATTCTATCACATTTGTTCAATTTACGTCGCTCCTATTTCAGATAGCGTATTGGGCAAAGCGGCATCTCAAGGCGTTTGAAATGGCGAATAAAATGCACTATTAGAGTTCTAGGCTCGGGCGAACAGAGATCCGATTAGATCATTTTACATTATGGTTAATAAAAGAATTCAGCGAAATTCTATCACATTTGTTCAACTTACGTCGCTCCTATTTCAGATAGCGTACTGGGCTAGGCGCCATCTTAAAGTGCGTGGAATGGGGAGTAAAATGCACTGCTCAACTTTTATGATAGGGCAATCAGAGACCCGATTAGCTCATTTTATATTTTGTTTAATATAAGGTTTCAGGGAAATTCTAACACATTTGTTCAATTTACGTCGCTCCTATTTCAGATAGCTTATTGGGCTAAGCGGCATCTGAAGGCGCATGAAATGGCGAGTAAAATGCACTATTAACCTTCTATGATAGGGCAATCAGAGACCAGATTAGATCATTATATACTTTGGTTAATATAAGAATTCAGCGAAATTCTATCACATTTGTTCAATTTACGTCGCTCCTATTTCAGATAGCGTATTGGGCTAAGCGGCATCTCAAAGCGCATGAAATGACGAGTGAAATGCACTATTAAACTTCTAGGGTAGGGCAAACAGGGACCCGATTAGATCATTTTATATTATGGTTAATTTAAGAATTCAGCGAAATTCTATCACATTTGTTCAATTTACGTCGCTTCTATTACAGATAGCTTATTGGGCTTAGCGGCATCTCAAAGCGCATGAAATGACGAGTGAAATGCACTATTAAACTTCTAGGGTAGGGCAAACAGTGACCCGATTAGGCCATTTTATATTATGGTTAATTTAAGAATTCAGCAAAATTCTATCACATTTGTTCAATTTACGTCGTTCCTATTTCAGATAGCGTCCTGCGCTAAGCGGAATCTAAAAGCGCATGAAATGGCGAGTATAATGCACTATTATACTTCTAGGATGAGGCAAACAGAGACCCGATTAGATCATTTTATATTACGGTTAATATAAGAATTCAGCGTAATTCTATCACATTTGTTCAACTTACGTCGTTCCTATTTCAGATAGCGTACTGGGCTAGGCGGCATCTTAAAGCGCGTGGAATGGCGAGTAAAATGCACTATTAAACTTCTATGATAGGGCAATCAGAGACCCGATTAGATCATTTTATATATTGGTTAATATAAGAATTCAACTAATTCTATCACATTTGTAAAATTTACGTCGCTCCTATTACAGATAGCTTATTGGGCTTAGCGGCACCTCAAAGCGCATGAAATGACGAGTGAAATGCACTATTAAACTTCTAGGGTAGGGCAAACAGAGACCCGATTAGATCATTTGATATTATGGTTAATTTAAGAATTCAGCAAAATTCTATCATATTTGCTCAATTTACGTCGCTCCTATTTCAGATAGCGTACTGGGCTAGGCGGCATCTTAAAGCGCGTGGAATGGCGAGTAAAATGCACTATTAAAATTCTATGATAGGGCAATCAGAGACCCGATTAGATCATTTTATATTATGGTTAATTTAAGAATTCAGCAAAATTCTATCACATTTGTTCAATTTCCGTCGCTCCTATTTCAGATAGCGTACTGGGCTAGGCGGCATCTAAAAGCGGGTGGAATGGCGAGTAGAATGCACTATTAAACTTCTATGATAGGGCAATCAGAGACCCGATTAGATCATTTGATATTTTGATTAATATAAGAATTCAGGGAAATTCTATCACATTTGTTCAATTTACGTCGCTCCTATTTCAGATAGCGTATTGGGCTAAGCGGCATCTCAAAGCGCATGAAATGGCGAGTAAAATGCACTGCTAAACTTGTAGGGTAGGGCAAACAGAGACCCGATTAGATCATTTTATATTATGGTTAATTTAAGATGTCAGCAAAATTCTGTCACATTTGTTCAATTTACGTCGCTCCAATTTCAGATAGCATACTGGTCTAGGCGGCATCTTAAAGCGCGTGGAATGGCGATCAAAATGCACTATTAAACTTCTACGATAGGGCAATCAGAGACCCGACTAGATCATTTTATATTTTGGTTAATATAAGAATTCAGCGAAATTCTATCACATTTGTTCAATTTACGTCGCTCCGATTTCAGATAGCGTACTGGACTAAGCGGCATCTTAAAGCGCGTGGAATGGCGAGTAAAATGCACTATTAAACTCCTATGGTAGGGCAATCAGAGACCCGATTAGATCATTTTATATTTTGTTTTATATAAGATTTCAGGGAAATTCTATCACATTTGTTCAATTTAGGCCGCTCCTATTTCAGATAGCGTATTGGGCTAAACGGCATCTCAAAGCGCATGAAATGTCGAATAAAATGCACTATTAAACTTCTAGACTAGGGCAAACAGAGACCCGATTAGATCATTTTACATTAAGGTTAATATAAGAATTCAGGGAAATTCTATCACACTTGTTCAATTTACGTCGCTCCTATTTCAGATAGCGTATTGGGCTAAGCGGCATCTCAAAGCGCATGAAATGGCGAGTAAGATGTACTATTAAACTTCTAGGATAAGGCAAACAGAGAACCGATTAGATCATTTTATATTACGGATAATATAAGAATTCAGCGTAATTCTATCACATTTGTTAAACTTACGTCGCTCCTATTTCAAATAGCGTACTGGGCTAGGCGGCATCATAAAGCGCGTGGAAGGGCGAGTAAAATGCACTCTTAAACTTCTAGGCTAGGGCGAACAGAGACCCTATTAGATCATTGTATATTATGGTTAATTTAAGAATTCAACGAAATTCTATCACACTTGTTCAATTTACGTCGCTCCTATTTCAGATAGGGTATTGGGCTAAGCGGCATCTCAAAGCGCATGAAATGGCGAGTAAAATGCGCTATTAAACTTCTAGGGTAAGGCAAACAGTGACCCGATTAGATCATTTTATATTATGGTTAATTTAAGAATTCAGCGTAATTCTATCACATTTGTTCAATTTACGTCGCCCCTATTTCAAATAGCGTATTGTGCTAAGCGGCATCTCAAAGCGCATGAAATGGCGAGTGAAATGCAATATTAGACTTCTATGGTAGGGCGAACAGAGACCCGAATAGATCATTTTACATGAAGGTTAATATAAGAATTCAGGGAAATTCTATCACATTTGTTCAATTTACGTCGCTCCTATTCCCGATAGCGTATTGGGCTATGCGGCAGCTTAAAGCACATGAAATGGTGAGTAAAATGCACTATCAAACTTCTGTGATAGGGCAAACAGAGGCCCGATTACATCATTTTATATTACGTTTAATATAAGAATTCAGCGTAATTCTATCACATTTGTTCAACTTACGTAGCTCCTATTTCAGATACCGTACTGGGCTAGGCGGCATCATAAAGCGCGTGGAATGGCGAGTAAAATGCACTACTAAACTTATATGATAGGGCAATCAGAGACCCGATTAGATCATTTTATATTTTGTTTAATATAAGATTTCAGGGAAATTCTATCGCATTTGTTCAATTTACGTCGCTCCTATTTCAGATAGCGTATTCGGCTAAGCGGCATCTCAAAGCGCATGAAATGGCGAATAAAATGCACTCTTAAACTTCTAGACTAGGGCAAACAGAGACCCGATTAGATCATTTTACATTAAGGTTAATATAAGAATTCAGGGAAATTCTATCATATTTGTTCAATTTACGTCGCTCCTATTTAAGATAGCGTATTGGGTTGAGCGGCATCTCAAAACGTATGAAATGGCTAGTAAAATGCACTATCAAACTTCTAGGGTAAGGGAAAGGGAGACCCGATTAGATCAATTTATATTACGGTTAATATAAGAATTAAGCGTAATTCTATCACATTTGTTCAATTTACGTCGCTCCTATTTAAGATAGCGTACTGCGCTAGGCGGCATCTTAAAGCGCGTGGAATGGCGTGTGAAATGCACTATTAAACTTCGATGATAGGGCAATCAGAGACCCGATTAGATCATTTTATATTACGGATAATATAAGAATTCAGCGTAATTCTATCACATTTGTTAAACTTACGTCGCTCCTATTTCAAATAGCGTACTGGGCTAGGCGGCATCATAAAGCGCGTGGAAGGGCGAGTAAAATGCACTGTTAAACTTCTAGGCTAGGGCGAACAGAGACCCTATTAGATCATTGTATATTATGGTTAATTTAAGAATTCAACGAAATTCTATCACACTTGTTCAATTTACGTCGCTCCTATTTCAGATAGGGTATTGGGCTAAGCGGCATCTCAAAGCGCATGAAATGGCGAGTGAAATGCACTATTAGACTTCTATGGTAGGGCGAACAGAGACCCGATTAGATCATTTTACATTAAGGTTAATATAAGAATTCAGGGAAATTCTATCACATTTGTTCAATTTACGTCGCCCCTATTTCAAATAGCGTATTGTGCTAAGCGGCATCTCAAAGCGCATGAAATGGCGAGTGAAATGCACTATTAGACTTCTATGGTAGGGCGAACAGAGACCCGATTAGATCATTTTACATTAAGGTTAATATAAGAATTCAGGGAAATTCTATCACATTTGTTCAATTTACGTCGCTCCTATTCCCGATAGCGTATTGGGCTATGCGGCAGCTTAAAGCACATGAAATTGTGAGTAAAATGCACTATCAAACTTCTATGATAGGGTAAACAGAGGCCCGATTACATCATTTCATATTACGGTTAATATAAGAATTCAGCGTAATTCTATCACATTTGTTCAACTTACGTAGCTCCTATTTCAGATACCGTACTGGGCTAGGCGGCATCATAAAGCGCGTGGAATGGCGAGTAAAATGCACTACTAAACTTATATGATAGGGCAATCAGAGACCCGATTAGATCATTTTATATTTTGTTTAATATAAGATTTCAGGGAAATTCTACGGCATTTGTTCAATTTACGTCGCTCCTATTTCAGATAGCGTATTCGGCTAAGCGGCATCTCAAAGCGCATGAAATGGCGAATAAAATGCACTCTTAAACTTCTAGGCTAGGGCGAACAGAGACCCGATCAGATCATTTTACATTATGGTTAATTTAAGAATTCAGCAAAATTCAATCACATTTGTTCAATTTACGTCGCTCCTATTTCAGATACCGTACTGGGCTCGGCGGCATCTTAAAGCGCGTGGAATGGCGAGTGAAATGCATTATTAGACTTCTATGGTAGGGCGAACAGAGACCCGATTAGATCATTTTATATTATGGTTAATTTAAGAATTCTGCGAAATTCTATCACATTTGTTCAATTTACGTCGCTCCTATTTCAGATAGCGTATTGGGCTAAGCGGCATCTCAAAGCGCATGAAATGGCGAGTAAAATGCACTGTTAAACTTCTAGGATAAGGCAAACAGAGACCCGATTAGATCATTTTATATTACGGTTAATAAAAGAATTCAGCGTAATTCTATCACACTTGTTCAATTTACGTCGCTCCTATTTCAGGTAGGGTATTGGGCTAAGCGGCATCTCAAAGCGCATGAAATGGCGAGTAAAATGCGCTATTAAACTTCTAGGGTAAGGCAAACAGTAACCCGATTAGATCATTTTATATTATGGTTAATTTAAGAATTCAGCGTAATTCTATCACATTTGTTCAATTTACGTCGCCCCTATTTCAAATAGCGTATTGTGCTAAGCGGCATTTCAAAGCGCATGAAATGGCGAGTGAAATACACTATTAGACTTCTATGGTAGGGCGAACAGAGACCCGATTAGATCATTTTACATTAAGGTTAATATAAGAATTCAGGGAAATTCTATCACATTTGTTCAATTTACGTCGCTCCTATTCCCGATAGCGTATTGGGCTAAGCGGCATCTCAAAGCGCATGAAATGGCGAGTAAAATGCACTATTAAACTTCTAGGATAAGGCAAACAGAGACCCGATTAGATCATTTTATATTACGGTTAATATAAGAATTCAGCGTAATTCTATCACATTTGTTCAACCTACGTAGCTCCTATTTCAGATACCGTACTGGGCTAGGCGGCATCATAAAGCGCGTGGAATGGCGAGTAAAATGCACTACTAAACTTCTATGATAGGGCAATCAGAGACCCGATTAGATCATTTTATATTTTGTTTAATATAAGATTTCAGGGAAATTCTATCGCATTTGTTCAATTTACGTCGCTCCTATTTCAGATAGGGTATTGGGCTAAGCGGCATCTCAAAGCGCATGAAATGGAGAATAAAATGCACTATTAAACTTCTAGGCTAGGGAGAACAGAGACCCGATTAGATCATTTTACATTATGGTTCATAAAAGAATACAGCGATATTCTATCACAATTTTTCAACTTACGTCGCTCCTATTTCAGATAGCGTATTGGGCTAAGTGGCAGCTCAAAGCGCATGAAATGGCGAGTAAAATGCAATATTAAGCTTCTAGGATAGGGCAATCAGAGACCCGATTAGATCATTTTATATTTTGGTTAATATAAGAATTCAGCGAAATTCTATCACATTTGTTCAATTTACGTCGCTCCTATTTCAGATAGCATATTGGGCTAAGCGGCATCTCAAAGCGCATGAAATGGCGAGTGAAATGCACTATTAGACTTCTATGGTAGGGCGAACAGAGACCCGATTAGATCATTTTACATTAAGGTTAATATAAGAATTCAGGGAAATTCTATCACATTTGATCAATTTTCGTCGCTCCTATTCCAGATAGCGTATTGGGCTATGCGGCATCTCAAAGCACATGAAATGGCGAGTAAAATGCACTATTAAACTTCTAGGGTAGGTCAAACAGAGACCCGATTAGATCATTTTATATTATGGTTAATTTAAGAATTCAGTGAAATTCTATCACACTTGTTCAATTTACGTCTTTCCTATTTCAGATAGCGTATTGGGCTAAGCGGCATTTCAAAGCGCATGAAATGGCGAGTAAAATGCCCTATTAAACTTCTAGGATAAGGCAAACAGAGACCCGATTAGATCATTTTATATTACGGTAAATATAAGAATTTGGCGTAATTCTATCACATTTATTCAATTTACGTCGCTGCTATTCCAGATAGCTTATTGTGCTTAGCGGCATCTCAAAGCGCATGAAATGACGAGTGAAATGCACTATTAAGCTTCTAGGATAAGGCAAACAGATACCCGATTAGATCATTTTATATTTTGCTTAATATAAGAATTCAGCGAAATTCTATCACATTTGTTCAGTTTACGTCGCTCCTATTTCAGGTAGCGAACTGGGCTATGCGGCATCTTAAAGCGCGCGGAATGGCGAGTAAAATTCCACTATTAAACTTCAATGCTAGGGCAATCAGAGACCCGATTAGATCATTTTATATTATGGTTAATTTAAGAATTCAGCAAAATTCTATCACATTTGTTCAATTTACGTCGCTCCTATTTCAGATAGCGTATTGGGCTATGCGGCATCTCAAAGTGTATGAAATGGCGAGTAAAATGCACTTTTAAACTTCTAGGGTAGGTCAAACAGAGACCCGATTAGATCATTGTATATTATGGTTAATTTAAGAACTCAGCGAAATTCTATCACATTTGTTCAATTTACGTCGCTCCTATTTCAGATAGCGTATTGGGCTAAGCGGCATCTGAAGGCGCATGAAATGGCGAGTAAAATGCACTATTAAACTTCTAGGGTAGGGCAAACAGATACCCGATTAAATAATTTTATATTATGGTTAATTTAAGATGTCAGCAAAATTTTATCACATTTGTTCAATTTACGTCGCTCCTATTTCAGATAGCATACTGGGCTAGGCGGCATCTTAAAGGGCGTGGAATGGCGAGTAGAATGCACTATTAATCTTCTATGATAGGGCAATCAGAGACCCGATTAGATCATTTTATATTTTGTTTAATATAAGATTTCAGGGAAATTCTATCACATTTGTTCAATGTACGTCGCTCCTATTTCGGATAGCATACTGGGCTAGGCGGCACCCTAAAGCGCGTGGAGTGGCGAGCAAAATGCACTATTAATCTTCTATTATAGGGCAATCAGAGACCCGATTAGATCATTTTATATTTTGGTTTATATAAGATTTCAGGGAAATTCTACCACATTTGTTTAATTTACGTCGCTCCTATTTCAGATAGCGTATTGGGCGAAGCGGCATCTCAAAGCGCATGAAATGGCGACTAAAATGCACTATTAAACTTCTAGGGTAGGGCAAGCAGCGACCCGATTAGATCATTTTATATTATGGTTAATTTAAGAATTCAGCAAAATTCTATCACATTCGTTCAATTTAGTTCGCTCCTATTTCAGATAGCGTATTGGGATAAGCGGCATCTCAAAGCGCATGAAATGGCGAGAGAAATGCACTATAAGACTTCTATGGTAGGGCGAACAGAGACCCGATTAGATCATTTTACATTGAGGTTAATATAAGAATTCACGGAAATTCTATCACATTTGTTCAATTTACGTCGCTCCTATTTCAGATAGCGTATTGGGCTATGCGGCATCTCAAAGCGCATGAAATGGCGAGTAAAATGCACTGTTAAACTTCTAGGGTAGGGCAAGCAGAGACCCGATTAGATCATTTTATATTATGGTTAATTTAAGAATTCAGCAAAATTCTATCACATTCGTTCAATTTAGGTCGCTCCTATTTCAGATAGCGTACTGGGCTAGGCGGCATCTTAAAGCGCGTGGAATGCCGAGTAAAATCCACTATTAAACTTCTAGGCTAGGGCGAACAGAGACCAGATTAGATCATTTTACATTCTGGTTAATAAAATAATTCAGCGAAATTCTATCACCTTTGTTCAACTTTCGTCGCTCCTATTTCAGATAGCGTATTGGGCTAAGCGGCATCTCAAAGCGCATGAAATGGCGAGTAAAATGCACTATTAAACTTCTAGGGTAGGGCAAACAGAGATCCGATTAGATCATTTTATATTATGGTTAATTTAAGAATTCAGCAAAATTCTGTCACATTTGTTCAATTTACGTCGCTCCTATTTCGGATAGCGTATTGGGCTAAGCGGCATCTCAAAGCGCATGAAATGGCGAGCAAAATGCACTATTAAACTTCTAGGGTAGGGCAATCAGTGACCCGATTAGATCATTTTATATTATAGTTAATTTAAGAATTCAGCGAAATTCTATCACATTTGTTCTATTTACGTCGCTCCTATTTCGGATAGCGTATTGGGCTAAGCGGTATCTCAAAGCGCATGAAATGGCGAGTAAAATGCAATACTAAACTTCTAGGATAAGGCAAACAGAGACCCGATTAGATCATTTTATATTACGGTTAATATAAGAATTCAGCGTAATTCTATCACATTTGTTCAACTTACGTCGCTCCTAATTTAGATAGCGTACTGGGCTAGGCGATATCTTAAAGCGCGTGGAATGGCGAGTAAAATGCACTGCTAAACTTCTATGATAGGGCAATCAGAGACCCGATTAGATCATTGTATAATTTGTTTAATATAAGATTTCAGGGAAATTCTATCACATTTGTTCAATTTACGTCGCTCCTATTTCAGATAGCGTATTGGGCTAAGCGGCATCTCAAGGCGCATGAAATGGCGAATAAAATGCGCTATTAAACTTCTAGGCTAGGGCGAACAGAGACCCGATTAGATCATTTTACATTATGGTTCTTAAAAGAATTCAGCGAAATTCTATCACATTTGTTCAACTTACGTCGCTCCTATTTCAGATAGCGTACTGTGCTAGGCGGCATCTTAAAGCTCGTGGAATGGCGAGTAAAATGCACTACTAAACTTCTATGATAGGGCAATCAGAGACCTGATTAGATCATTTTATATTTTGGTTAATATAAGAATTCAGCGAAATTCTATCACATTTGTTCAATTTACGTCGCTCCTATTACATGTAGGTTATTGGTCTCAGCGGCATCTCAAAGCGCATGAAATGACGAGTGAAATGCACTATTAAACTTCTAGGCTAGGGCGAACAGAGACCCGAGCAGATCATTTTACATTATGGTTAATAAAAGAATTCAGCGAAATTCTATCACATTTGTTCAACTTACGTCGCTCCTATTTCAGATAGCGTATTGGGCTAAGCGGCATCTCAAAGCGCATGAAATGGCGAGTGAAATGCACCATTAGACTTCTATGGTAGGGCGAACAGAGACACGATTAGATCATTTTATATTTTGGTTAATATAAGAATTCAGTGAAATTCTATCACATTTGTTCAATTTACGTCGCTCCTATTTCAAATAGCGTATTGGGCTCAGCGGCATCTCAAAGCGCATGAAATGGCGAGCAAAATGCGCTATTAAACTTCTATCCTAGGGCAATCAGAGACCCGATTAGATCAGTTTATATTTTGGTTAATATAAGAATTCAGTGAAATTCTATCACATTTGTTCAATGTACGTCGCTCCTATTTCAGATAGCGTATTGGGCAAAGCGGCATCTCAAAGCGTATGAAATGTGCGAATAAAATGCACTATTAAAGTTCTAGGCTAGGGCGAACAGAGACCCGATTAGATCATTTTACATTATGGTTAATAAAAGAATTCACCGAAATTCTATCACATTTGTTCAACTTACGTCGCTCCTATTTCAGATACCGTACTGGGATAGGCGCCATCTTAAAGTGCGTGGAATGGCGAGTAAAATGCACTGCTCAACTTTTATGATAGGGCAATCAGAGACCCGATTAGCTCATTTTATATTTTCTTTAATATAAGATTTCAGGGAAATTCTATCACATTTGTTCAATTTACGTCGCTCCTATTTCAGATAGCGTATTGGGCTAAGCGGCATCGCAAAGCGCATGAAATGGCGAGTGAAATGCACCATTAGACTTCTATGGTAGGGCGAACAGAGACCCGATTAGATCATTTTATATTTTGGTTAATATAAGAATTCAGTGAAATTCTATCACATTTGTTCAATTTACGTCGCTCCTATTTCAAATAGCGTATTGGGCTCAGCGGCATCTCAAAGCGCATGAAATGACGAGCAAAATGCACTATTAAACTTCTAGGGTAGGGCAAACAGAGACCCGATTAGATCATTTTATGTTATGGTTAATTTAAGAATTCAGCGAAATTCTATCACATTTGTTCAACTTACGTCGCTCCTATTTCAAATAGCGTATTGAGCTAAGCGGCATCTCAAAGCGCATGAAATGGCGAGCGAAATGCACTATTAAACTTCTAGGGTAGAGCAAACAGAGACCCGATTAGATCATTTTGTACTATGGTTAATTTAAGAATTCAGCTAAATTCTATCACATTTATTCAATTTACGACGCTCCTATTGCAGATAGCGAACTGGGCTAGGCGGCATCTTAAAGCGTTCGGAATGGCGAGTAAAATGCACTATTTAACTTCTATCCTAGGGCAATCAGAGTCCCGATTAGATCATTTTATGTTTGGGTTAATATAAGAATTCAGTGAAATTCTATCACATTTGTTCAATTTACGTCGCTCCTATTTCAGATAGCGTATTGGGCAAAGCGGCATCTCAAGGCGTTTGAAATGGCGAATAAAATGCACTATTAGAGTTCTAGGCTCGGGCGAACAGAGATCCGATTAGATCATTTTACATTATGGTTAATAAAAGAATTCAGCGAAATTCTATCACATTTGTTCAACTTACGTCGCTCCTATTTCAGATAGCGTACTGGGCTAGGCGCCATCTTAAAGTGCGTGGAATGGGGAGTAAAATGCACTGCTCAACTTTTATGATAGGGCAATCAGAGACCCGATTAGCTCATTTTATATTTTGTTTAATATAAGGTTTCAGGGAAATTCTAACACATTTGTTCAATTTACGTCGCTCCTATTTCAGATAGCTTATTGGGCTAAGCGGCATCTGAAGGCGCATGAAACGGCGAGTAAAATGCACTATTAACCTTCTATGATAGGGCAATCAGAGACCAGATTAGATCATTATATACTTTGGTTAATATAAGAATTCAGCGAAATTCTATCACATTTGTTCAATTTACGTCGCTCCTATTTCAGATAGCGTATTGGGCTAAGCGGCATCTCAAAGCGCATGAAATGACGAGTTAAATGCACTATTAAACTTCTAGGGTAGGGCAAACAGGGACCCGATTAGATCATTTTATATTATGGTTAATTTAAGAATTCAGCGAAATTCTATCACATTTGTTCAATTTACGTCGCTTCTATTACAGATAGCTTATTGGGCTTAGCGGCATCTCAAAGCGCATGAAATGACGAGTGAAACGCACTATTAAACTTCTAGGGTAGGGCAAACAGTGACCCGATTAGGCCATTTTATATTATGGTTAATTTAAGAATTCAGCAAAATTCTATCACATTTGTTCAATTTACGTCGTTCCTATTTCAGATAGCGTCCTGCGCTAAGCGGAATCTAAAAGCGCATGAAATGGCGAGTATAATGCACTATTATACTTCTAGGATGAGGCAAACAGAGACCCGATTAGATCATTTTATATTACGGTTAATATAAGAATTCAGCGTAATTCTATCACATTTGTTCAACTTACGTCGTTCCTATTTCAGATAGCGTACTGGGCTAGGCGGCATCTTAAAGCGCGTGGAATGGCGAGTAAAATGCACTATTAAACTTCTATGATAGGGCAATCAGAGACCCGATTAGATCATTTTATATATTGGTTAATATAAGAATTCAACTAATTCTATCACATTTGTAAAATTTA
Source organism: Macropis europaea (assembly GCA_916610135.2). NCBI lineage: Eukaryota > Metazoa > Arthropoda > Insecta > Hymenoptera > Melittidae > Macropis > Macropis europaea. Next base: position 75,393 of record CAKAJE020001893.1, read on the forward strand.
CGTCGCTCCTATTACAGATAGCTTATTGGGCTTAGCGGCACCTCAAAGCGCATGAAATGACGAGTGAAATGCACTATTAAACTTCTAGGGTAGGGCAAACAGAGACCCGATTAGATCATTTGATATTATGGTTAATTTAAGAATTCAGCAAAATTCTATCATATTTGCTCAATTTACGTCGCTCCTATTTCAGATAGCGTACTGGGCTAGGCGGCATCTTAAAGCGCGTGGAATGGCGAGTAAAATGCACTATTAAAATTCTATGATAGGGCAATCAGAGACCCGATTAGATCATTTTATATTATGGTTAATTTAAGAATTCAGCAAAATTCTATCACATTTGTTCAATTTCCGTCGCTCCTATTTCAGATAGCGTACTGGGCTAGGCGGCATCTAAAAGCGGGTGGAATGGCGAGTAGAATGCACTATTAAACTTCTATGATAGGGCAATCAGAGACCCGATTAGATCATTTGATATTTTGATTAATATAAGAATTCAGGGAAATTCTATCACATTTGTTCAATTTACGTCGCTCCTATTTCAGATAGCGTATTGGGCTAAGCGGCATCTCAAAGCGCATGAAATGGCGAGTAAAATGCACTGCTAAACTTGTAGGGTAGGGCAAACAGAGACCCGATTAGATCATTTTATATTATGGTTAATTTAAGATGTCAGCAAAATTCTGTCACATTTGTTCAATTTACGTCGCTCCAATTTCAGATAGCATACTGGTCTAGGCGGCATCTTAAAGCGCGTGGAATGGCGATCAAAATGCACTATTAAACTTCTACGATAGGGCAATCAGAGACCCGACTAGATCATTTTATATTTTGGTTAATATAAGAATTCAGCGAAATTCTATCACATTTGTTCAATTTACGTCGCTCCGATTTCAGATAGCGTACTGGACTAAGCGGCATCTTAAAGCGCGTGGAATGGCGAGTAAAATGCACTATTAAACTCCTATGGTAGGGCAATCAGAGACCCGATTAGATCATTTTATATTTTGTTTTATATAAGATTTCAGGGAAATTCTATCACATTTGTTCAATTTAGGCCGCTCCTATTTCAGATAGCGTATTGGGCTAAACGGCATCTCAAAGCGCATGAAATGTCGAATAAAATGCACTATTAAACTTCTAGACTAGGGCAAACAGAGACCCGATTAGATCATTTTACATTAAGGTTAATATAAGAATTCAGGGAAATTCTATCACATTTGTTCAATTTACGTCGCTCCTATTTCAGATAGCGTATTGGGCTAAGCGGCATCTCAAAGCGCATGAAATGGCGAGTAAGATGTACTATTAAACTTCTAGGATAAGGCAAACAGAGAACCGATTAGATCATTTTATATTACGGATAATATAAGAATTCAGCGTAATTCTATCACATTTGTTAAACTTACGTCGCTCCTATTTCAAATAGCGTACTGGGCTAGGCGGCATCATAAAGCGCGTGGAAGGGCGAGTAAAATGCACTCTTAAACTTCTAGGCTAGGGCGAACAGAGACCCTATTAGATCATTGTATATTATGGTTAATTTAAGAATTCAACGAAATTCTATCACACTTGTTCAATTTACGTCGCTCCTATTTCAGATAGGGTATTGGGCTAAGCGGCATCTCAAAGCGCATGAAATGGCGAGTAAAATGCGCTATTAAACTTCTAGGGTAAGGCAAACAGTGACCCGATTAGATCATTTTATATTATGGTTAATTTAAGAATTCAGCGTAATTCTATCACATTTGTTCAATTTACGTCGCCCCTATTTCAAATAGCGTATTGTGCTAAGCGGCATCTCAAAGCGCATGAAATGGCGAGTGAAATGCAATATTAGACTTCTATGGTAGGGCGAACAGAGACCCGATTAGATCATTTTACATGAAGGTTAATATAAGAATTCAGGGAAATTCTATCACATTTGTTCAATTTACGTCGCTCCTATTCCCGATAGCGTATTGGGCTATGCGGCAGCTTAAAGCACATGAAATGGTGAGTAAAATGCACTATCAAACTTCTGTGATAGGGCAAACAGAGGCCCGATTACATCATTTTATATTACGTTTAATATAAGAATTCAGCGTAATTCTATCACATTTGTTCAATTTACGTCGCCCCTATTTCAAATAGCGTATTGTGCTAAGCGGCATCTCAAAGCGCATGAAATGGCGAGTGAAATGCAATATTAGACTTCTATGGTAGGGCGAACAGAGACCCGATTAGATCATTTTACATGAAGGTTAATATAAGAATTCAGGGAAATTCTATCACATTTGTTCAATTTACGTCGCTCCTATTCCCGATAGCGTATTGGGCTATGCGGCAGCTTAAAGCACATGAAATGGTGAGTAAAATGCACTATCAAACTTCTGTGATAGGGCAAACAGAGGCCCGATTACATCATTTTATATTACGTTTAATATAAGAATTCAGCGTAATTCTATCACATTTGTTCAACTTACGTAGCTCCTATTTCAGATACCGTACTGGGCTAGGCGGCATCATAAAGCGCGTGGAATGGCGAGTAAAATGCACTACTAAACTTATATGATAGGGCAATCAGAGACCCGATTAGATCATTTTATATTTTGTTTAATATAAGATTTCAGGGAAATTCTATCGCATTTGTTCAATTTACGTCGCTCCTATTTCAGATAGCGTATTCGGCTAAGCGGCATCTCAAAGCGCATGAAATGGCGAATAAAATGCACTCTTAAACTTCTAGACTAGGGCAAACAGAGACCCGATTAGATCATTTTACATTAAGGTTAATATAAGAATTCAGGGAAATTCTATCATATTTGTTCAATTTACGTCGCTCCTATTTAAGATAGCGTATTGGGTTGAGCGGCATCTCAAAACGTATGAAATGGCTAGTAAAATGCACTATCAAACTTCTAGGGTAAGGGAAAGGGAGACCCGATTAGATCAATTTATATTACGGTTAATATAAGAATTAAGCGTAATTCTATCACATTTGTTCAATTTACGTCGCTCCTATTTAAGATAGCGTACTGCGCTAGGCGGCATCTTAAAGCGCGTGGAATGGCGTGTGAAATGCACTATTAAACTTCGATGATAGGGCAATCAGAGACCCGATTAGATCATTTTATATTTTGGTTAATATAAGAATAAAGCGAAATTCTATCACATTTGTTCAAATTACGTCGCTCCTATTTCAGATAGCGTATTGGGCTAAGCGGCATCTCAAAGCGCATGAAATGGCGAGTAAGATGTACTATTAAACTTCTAGGATAAAGCAAACAGAGAACCGATTAGATCATTTTATATTACGGATAATATAAGAATTCAGCGTAATTCTATCACATTTGTTAAACTTACGTCGCTCCTATTTCAAATAGCGTACTGGGCTAGGCGGCATCATAAAGCGCGTTGAAGGGCGAGTAAAATGCACTGTTAAACTTCTAGGCTAGGGCGAACAGAGACCCTATTAGATCATTGTATATTATGGTTAATTTAAGAATTCAACGAAATTCTATCACACTTGTTCAATTTACGTCGCTCCTATTTCAGATAGGGTATTGGGCTAAGCGGCATCTCAAAGCGCATGAAATGGCGAGTGAAATGCACTATTAGACTTCTATGGTAGGGCGAACAGAGACCCGATTAGATCATTTTACATTAAGGTTAATATAAGAATTCAGGGAAATTCTATCACATTTGTTCAATTTACGTCGCCCCTATTTCAAATAGCGTATTGTGCTAAGCGGCATCTCAAAGCGCATGAAATGGCGAGTGAAATGCACTATTAGACTTCTATGGTAGGGCGAACAGAGACCCGATTAGATCATTTTACATTAAGGTTAATATAAGAATTCAGGGAAATTCTATCACATTTGTTCAATTTACGTCGCTCCTATTCCCGATAGCGTATTGGGCTATGCGGCAGCTTAAAGCACATGAAATGGTGAGTAAAATGCACTATCAAACTTCTATGATAGGGTAAACAGAGGCCCGATTACATCATTTTATATTACGGTTAATATAAGAATTCAGCGTAATTCTATCACATTTGTTCAACTTACGTAGCTCCTATTTCAGATACCGTACTGGGCTAGGCGGCATCATAAAGCGCGTGGAATGGCGAGTAAAATGCACTACTAAACTTATATGATAGGGCAATCAGAGACCCGATTAGATCATTTTATATTTTGTTTAATATAAGATTTCAGGGAAATTCTACGGCATTTGTTCAATTTACGTCGCTCCTATTTCAGATAGCGTATTCGGCTAAGCGGCATCTCAAAGCGCATGAAATGGCGAATAAAATGCACTCTTAAACTTCTAGGCTAGGGCGAACAGAGACCCGATCAGATCATTTTACATTATGGTTAATAAAAGAATTCAGCGAAATTCTATCACATTTGTTCAACTTACGTCGCTCCTATTTCAGATAGCGTATTGGGCTAAGCGGCATCTCAAAGCGCATGAAATGGCGAGTAATATGCACTATTAGATTTCTATGGTAGGGCGTACAGAGACCCGATTAGATCATTTTATATTATGGTTAATTTAAGAATTCAGCAAAATTCAATCACATTTGTTCAATTTACGTCGCTCCTATTTCAGATACCGTACTGGGCTCGGCGGCATCTTAAAGCGCGTGGAATGGCGAGTGAAATGCATTATTAGACTTCTATGGTAGGGCGAACAGAGACCCGATTAGATCATTTTATATTATGGTTAATTTAAGAATTCTGCGAAATTCTATCACATTTGTTCAATTTACGTCGCTCCTATTTCAGATAGCGTATTGGGCTAAGCGGCATCTCAAAGCGCATGAAATGGCGAGTAAAATGCACTGTTAAACTTCTAGGATAGGGCAATCAGAGACCCGATTAGATCATTTTATATTTTGTTTAATATAAGATTTCAGGGAAATTCTATCACATTTGTTCAATTTGCGTCGCTCATATTTCAGGTAGCGAATTGCGCTAAGCGGCATCTCAAAGCGCAGGAAATGCCGAGTAAAATGCACTCTTATACTTCTAGAGTAGAGCAAACAGAGACCCGATTGGATCATTTTGTATTATGGTTAATTTAAGAATTCAGCAAAATTCTATCACATTTGTTCAATTTACGTCGCTCCTATTTAAGATAGCGTACTGCGCTAGGAGGCATCTTAAAGCGCGTGGAATGGCGAGTGAAATGCACTATTAAACTTCGATGATAGGGCAATCAGAGACCCGATTAGATCATTTTATATTTTGGTTAATATAAGAATAAAGCGAAATTCTATCACATTTGTTCAAATTACGTCGCTCCTATTTAAAATAGCGTACTGGGCTAGGCGGCATCATAAAGCGCGTGGAAGGGCGAGTAAAATGCACTCTTAAACTTCTAGGCTATGGCGAACAGAGACCCTATTAGATCATTGTATATTATGGTTAATTTAAGAATTCAACGAAATTCTATCACACTTGTTCAATTTACGTCGCTCCTATTTCAGATAGGGTATTGGGCTAAGCGGCATCTCAAAGCGCATGAAATGGCGAGTAAAATGCGCTATTAAACTTCTAGGGTAAGGCAAACAGTAACCCGATTAGATCATTTTATATTATGGTTAATTTAAGAATTCAGCGTAATTCTATCACATTTGTTCAATTTACGTCGCCCCTATTTCAAATAGCGTATTGTGCTAAGCGGCATTTCAAAGCGCATGAAATGGCGAGTGAAATGCACTATTAGACTTCTATGGTAGGGCGAACAGAGACCCGATTAGATCATTTTACATTAAGGTTAATATAAGAATTCAGGGAAACTCTATCACATTTGTTCAATTTACGTCGCTCCTATTCCCGATAGCGTATTGGGCTAAGCGGCATCTCATAGCGCATGAAATGGCGAGTAAAATGCACTATTAAACTTCTAGGATAAGGCAAACAGAGACCCGATTACATCATTTTATATTACGGTTAATATAAGAATTCAGCGTAATTCTATCACATTTGTTCAACCTACGTAGCTCCTATTTCAGATACCGTACTGGGCTAGGCGGCATCATTAAGCGCGTGGAATGGCGAGTAAAATGCACTACTAAACTTCTATGATAGGGCAATCAGAGACCCGATTAGATCATTTTATATTTTGTTTAATATAAGATTTCAGGGAAATTCTATCGCATTTGTTCAATTTACGTCGCTCCTATTTCAGATAGGGTATTGGGCTAAGCGGCATCTCAAAGCGCATGAAATGGAGAATAAAATGCACTATTAAACTTCTAGGCTAGGGAGAACAGAGACCCGATTAGATCATTTTACATTATGGTTCATAAAAGAATACAGCGATATTCTATCACAATTTTTCAACTTACGTCGCTCCTATTTCAGATAGCGTATTGGGCTAAGTGGCAGCTCAAAGCGCATGAAATGGCGAGTAAAATGCAATATTAAGCTTCTAGGATAGGGCTATCAGAGACCCGATTAGATCATTTTATATTTTGGTTAATATAAGAATTCAGCGAAATTCTATCACATTTGTTCAATTTACGTCGCTCCTATTTCAGATAGCATATTGGGCTAAGCGGCATCTCAAAGCGCATGAAATGGCGAGTGAAATGCACTATTAGACTTCTATGGTAGGGCGAACAGAGACCCGATTAGATCATTTTACATTAATGTTAATATAAGAATTCAGGGAAATTCTATCACATTTGATCAATTTTCGTCGCTCCTATTCCAGATAGCGTATTGGGCTATGCGGCATCTCAAAGCACATGAAATGGCGAGTAAAATGCACTATTAAACTTCTAGGGTAGGTCAAACAGAGACCCGATTAGATCATTTTATATTATGGTTAATTTAAGAATTCAGTGAAATTCTATCACACTTGTTCAATTTACGTCTTTCCTATTTCAGATAGCGTATTGGGCTAAGCGGCATTTCAAAGCGCATGAAATGGCGAGTAAAATGCCCTATTAAACTTCTAGGATAAGGCAAACAGAGACCCGATTAGATCATTTTATATTACGGTAAATATAAGAATTTGGCGTAATTCTATCACATTTATTCAATTTACGTCGCTGCTATTCCAGATAGCTTATTGTGCTTAGCGGCATCTCAAAGCGCATGAAATGACGAGTGAAATGCACTATTAAGCCTCTAGAATAAGGCAAACAGATACCCGATTAGATCATTTTATATTACGGATAATATAAGAATTCAGCGTAATTCTATCACATTTGTTCAACTTACGTAGCTCCTATTTCAGATACCGTACTGGGCTAGGCGGCATCATAAAGCGCGTGGAATGGCGAGTAAAATGCACTACTAAACTTCTATGATAGGGCAATCAGAGACCCGATTAGATCATTTTATATTTTGTTTAATATAAGATTTCAGGGAAATTCAATCGCATTTGTTCAATTTACGTCGCTCCTATTTCAGATAGCGTATTCGGCTACGCGGCATCTCAAAGCGCATGAAATGGCGAATAAAATGCACTCTTAAACTTCTAGGCTAGGGCGAACAGAGACCCGATCAGATCATTTTACATTATGGTTAATAAAAGAATTCAGCGAAATTCTATCACATTTGTTCAACTTACGTCGCTCCTATTTCAGATAGCGTATTGGGCTAAGCGGCATCTCAAAGCGCATGAAATGGCGAGTAAAATGCACTATTAGATTTCTATGGTAGGGCGTACAGAGACCCGATTAGATCATTTTATATTATTGTTAATTTAAGAATTCAGCAAAATTCTATCACATTTGTTCCATTTACGTCGCTCCTATTTCAGATACCGTACTGGGCTCGGCGGCATCTTAAAGCGCGTGGAATGGCGAGTGAAATGCACTATTAGACTTCTATGGTAGGGCGAACAGAGACCCGACTAGATCATTTTACATTAAGGTTAATATAAGAATTCAGGGAAATTCTATCACATTTGTTCAACTTACGTCGCTCCTATTTCAGATAGCGTATTGGGCAAAGCGGCATCTCAAAGCGCATGAATTGACGAGTAAAATGCACTATGAAACTTCTAGGGTAGGGCAAGCAGAGACTCGATTAGATCATTTTATATTATGGTTAATTTAAGAATTCAACAAAATTCTATCACATTCGTTCAATTTAGGTTGCTCCTATTTCAGATAGCGTATTGGGTTAAGCGGCATCTCAAAGCGCATGAAATGGCGAGTGAAATGCACTAAATGACTTCTATGGTAGGGCGAACAGAGACCCGATTAGGTCATTTTACATTGAGGTTAATATAAGAATTCACAGAAATTCTATCACATTTGTTCAATTTACGTCGCTCCTATTTCAGATAGCGTATTGGGCTATGCGGAATCTCAAAGCGCATGAAATGGCGAGTAAAATGCACTGTTAAACTTCTAGGGTAGGGCAAACAGAGACCCGATTAGATCATTTGTTATTATGGTTAATTTAAGAATTCAGCGAAATTCTATCACATTTGTTCAATTTATGTCGCTCCTATTTCAGATAGCGTATTGGGCGAAGCGGCATCTCGAAGCGCATGAAATGGCGAGTATAATGCACTATTAAACTTCTAGGGTAAGGCAAACAGAGGCCCGATTACATCATTTTATATTACGGTTAATATAAGAATGCAGCGTAATTCTATCACATTTGTTCAACTTACGTCGCTCATATTTCAGATAGCGTACTGGGCTAGGCGGCATCTTAAAGCGCGTGGAATGGCGAGTAAAATGCACTACTAATCTTCTATGATAGGGCAATCAGAGACCCGATTAGATCATTTTATATTTTGTTTAATATAAGATTTCAGGGAAATTCTATCACATTTGTTCAATTTACGTCGCTCCTATTTCAGATAGCGTATTGGGCTAAGCGGCAGCTCAAAGCGCATGAAATGGCGAGTAAAATGCAATATTAAGCTTCTAGGGTAGGGCAAACAGACACCCGATTAGATCATTTTATATTATGGTTAATTTAAGAATTCAGCAAAATTCTATCACATTTGTTCAATTTACGTCGCTCCTATTTCAGATAGCGTATTGGGCTATGCGGCATCTCAAAGTGTATGAAATGGCGAGTAAAATGCACTTTTAAACTTCTAGGGTAGGTCAAACAGAGACCCGATTAGATCATTGTATATTATGGTTAATTTAAGAACTCAGCGAAATTCTATCACATTTGTTCAATTTACGTCGCTCCTATTTCAGATAGCGTATTGGGCTAAGCGGCATCTGAAGGCGCATGAAATGGCGAGTAAAATGCACTATTAAACTTCTAGGGTAGGGCAAACAGATACCCGATTAAATAATTTTATATTATGGTTAATTTAAGATGTCAGCAAAATTTTATCACATTTGTTCAATTTACGTCGCTCCTATTTCAGATAGCATACTGGGCTAGGCGGCATCTTAAAGGGCGTGGAATGGCGAGTAGAATGCACTATTAATCTTCTATGATAGGGCAATCAGAGACCCGATTAGATCATTTTATATTTTGTTTAATATAAGATTTCAGGGAAATTCTATCACATTTGTTCAATGTACGTCGCTCCTATTTCGGATAGCATACTGGGCTAGGCGGCACCCTAAAGCGCGTGGAGTGGCGAGCAAAATGCACTATTAATCTTCTATTATAGGGCAATCAGAGACCCGATTAGATCATTTTATATTTTGGTTTATATAAGATTTCAGGGAAATTCTACCACATTTGTTTAATTTACGTCGCTCCTATTTCAGATAGCGTATTGGGCGAAGCGGCATCTCAAAGCGCATGAAATGGCGACTAAAATGCACTATTAAACTTCTAGGGTAGGGCAAGCAGCGACCCGATTAGATCATTTTATATTATGGTTAATTTAAGAATTCAGCAAAATTCTATCACATTCGTTCAATTTAGTTCGCTCCTATTTCAGATAGCGTATTGGGCTAAGCGGCATCTCAAAGCGCATGAAATGGCGAGAGAAATGCACTATAAGACTTCTATGGTAGGGCGAACAGAGACCCGATTAGATCATTTTACATTGAGGTTAATATAAGAATTCACGGAAATTCTATCACATTTGTTCAATTTACGTCGCTCCTATTTCAGATAGCGTATTGGGCTATGCGGCATCTCAAAGCGCATGAAATGGCGAGTAAAATGCACTGTTAAACTTCTAGGGTAGGGCAAACAGAGACCCGATTAGATCATTTTATATTACGGTTAATATAAGAATGCAGCGTAATTCTATCACATTTGTTCAAGTTACGTCGCTCCTATTTCAGATAGCGTACTGGGCTAGGCGGCATCTTAAAGCGCGTGGAATGGCGAGTAAAATGCACAAGTAATCTTCTATGATAGGGCAATCAGAGACCCGATTAGATCATTTCATATTATGTTTAATATAAGATTTCAGGGAAATTCTATCACATTTGTTTAATTTACGTCGCTCCTATTTCAGATAGCGTATTGGGCTATGCGGCATCTCAAAGCGCATGAAATGGCGAGTAAAATGCACTGTTAAACTTCTAGGGTAGGGCAAGCAGAGACCCGATTAGATCATTTTATATTATGGTTAATTTAAGAATTCAGCAAAATTCTATCACATTCGTTCAATTTAGGTCGCTCCTATTTCAGATAGCGTACTGGGCTAGGCGGCATCTTAAAGCGCGTGGAATGCCGAGTAAAATCCACTATTAAACTTCTAGGCTAGGGCGAACAGAGACCAGATTAGATCATTTTACATTCTGGTTAATAAAATAATTCAGCGAAATTCTATCACCTTTGTTCAACTTTCGTCGCTCCTATTTCAGATAGCGTATTGGGCTAAGCGGCATCTCAAAGCGCATGAAATGGCGAGTAAAATGCACTATTAAACTTCTAGGGTAGGGCAAACAGAGATCCGATTAGATCATTTTATACTTTGGTTAATATAAGAATTCAACGAAATTCTATCACATTCGTTCAATTTACGTCGCTCCTATTACAGATAGCTTATTGGGCTTAGCGGCATCTCAAAGCGCATGGAATGACGAGTGAAATGCACTATTAACCTTCTAGGGTAGGGCAAACAGTGACGCGATTAGATCATTTTATATTATGGTTAATTTAAGAATTCAGCAAAATTCTATCACATTTGCTCAATTTACGTCGCTCCTATTTCAGATAGCGTATTGGGCTAAGCGGCATCTCAAGGCGCATGAAATGGCGAATAAAATGCGCTATTAAACTTCTAGGCTAGGGCGAACAGAGACCCGATTAGATCATTTTACATTAAGGTTAATATAAGTATTCAGCGAGATTCTATCACACTTGTTCAAGTTACGTCGCTTCTATTTCAGACAGCGTACTGAGCTAGGCGGCATCTTAAAGCGCGTGGAATGGCGAGTGAAATGCAATATTAAACTTCTATGATAGGGCAATCAGAGACCCGATTAGATCATTTTATATTTTGGTTAATATAAGAATTCAACGAAATTCTATCACATTTGTAAAATTTACGTCGGTCCTATTTCAGATAGCGCACTGGGCAAGGCGGCATCTTAAACCGCGTGGAATGGCGAGTAAAATGCACTATTAAACTTCTATGATAGGGCAATCAGAGACCCGATTAGATCATTTTATATTACGGTTAATATAAGAATTCAGCGTAATTCTGTCACACTTGTTCAACTTACGTGGCTCCTATTTCAGATAGCGTACTGGGCTAGGCGGCATCTCAAAGCGCATGAAATGGCGAGTAAAATGCGCTATTAAATTTCTAGGATAAGGCAAACAGAGACCCGATTAGATCATTTTATATTACGGTTAATATAAGAATTCAGCGTAATTCTATCACATTTGTTCAACTTACGTCGCTCCTATTTCAGATAGCGTACTGAGCTAGGCGGCATCTTAAAGCGCGTGGAATGGCGAGTGAAATGCAATATTAAACTTCTATGATAGGGCAATCAGAGACCCGATTAGATCATTTTATATTTTGGTTAATATAAGAATTCTGCGAAATTCTATCACATTTGTTCAATTTACGTCGCTCCTATTTCAGATAGCTTATTGGGCTTAGCGGCATCTCAATCCGCATGAAATGATGAGTATAATGCACTATTAAACTTCTAGGATAAGGCAAACAGAGACCCGATTAGATCATTTTACATTAAGGTTAATATAAGAATTCAACGAAATTCTATCACATTTGTTCAATTTACGTCGCTTCTATTACACATAGCTTATTGGGCTTAGCGGCATCTCAAAGCGCATGAAATGACGAGTGAAATGCACTATTAAACTTCTAGGGTAGGGCAAACAGAGACCCGATTAGGTCATTTTATATTATGGTTAATTTAAGAATTCAGGAAAATTCTCCCACATTTGTTCAATTTACGTCGTTCCTATTACAGATAGGCTCCTGGGCTAAGCGGCATCTAAAAGCGCATGAAATGGCGAGTATGATGAACTATTATACTTCTAGGATAAGGCAAACAGAGACCCGATTAGATCATTTTATATTACGGTTAATATAAGATTTCAGGGAGATTCTATCACATCTGTTCAATTTACGTCGCTCCTATTTCAGATAGCGCATTCGGCTAAGCGGCATCTCAAAGCGCATAAAATGGCGAATAAAATGCACTATGAAACTTCTAGGCTAGGGCGAACAGAGACCCGAGCAGATCATTTTACATTATGGTTAATAAAAGAATTCAGCGTAATTCTATCACATTTGTTCAACTTACGTCGCTCCTATTCCAGATAGCGTATTGGGCTAAGCGGCATCTCAAAGCGCATGAAATGGCGAGTAAAATGCGCTATTAAATTTCTAGGATAAGGCAAACAGAGACCCGATTAGATCATTTTATATTACGGTTAATATAAGAATTCAGCGTAATTCTATCACATTTGTTCAAGTTACGTCGCTCCTATTTCAGATAGCGTACTGGGCTAGGCGGCATCTTAAAGCGCCTGGAATGGCGAGTAAAATTCACTACTAATCTTATATGATAGGGCAATCAGAGACCCGATTAGATCATTTTATATTTTGATTAATATAAGATTTCAGGGAAATTCTATCACATTTGTTCAATTTACGTCGCTCCTATTTCAGACAGCGTATTCGTCTAAGCGGCACCTCAAAGCGCATGAAATGGCGAACAAAATGCACTATTAAACTTCTAGGCTAGGGCGAACAGAGACCCGATCAGATCATTTTACATTATGGTTAATAACAGAATTCAGCGAAATTCTATCACATTTGTTCAACTTACGTCGCTCCTATTTCATAGAGCGCATTGGGCTAAGCGGCATCTCAAAGCGCATGAAATGGCGAGTGAAATGCACTATTAGACTTCTATGGTAGGGCGAACACAGACCCGATTAGATCATTTTACATTAAGGTTAATATAAGAATTCACGGAAATTCTTTAACATTTGTTCAATTTACGTCGCTCCTATTTCAGATAGCGTACTGGGCTAGGCGGCATCTTAAAGCGCGTGGAATGGCGAGTGAAATGCACTATTAAACTTCTATGATAGGGCAATCAGAGACCCGATTAGATCATTTTATGTTTTGGTTAATATAAGAATTCAACGAAATTCTATCACATTTGTAAAATTTACGTCGCTCCTATTTCAGATAGCGTACTGGGCTAGGCGGCATCTTAAGCGCATGAAATGACGAGTGAAATGCACTATTAAACTTCTAGGGTAGGGCAAACAGAGACCCGATTAGATCATTTTATATTTTGTTTAATATAAGATTTCAGGGAAATAGTATCACATTTGTTCAATTTACGTCGCTCCAATTTCAGATAGCGTATTGGGCTAAGCGGCATCTCAAAGCGCATGAAATGGCGAATAAAATGCACTATTAAACTTCTAGGCTAGGGCGAACAGAGACCCGAGCAGATCATTTTACATTATGGTTAATAAAAGAATTCAGCGTAATTCTATCACATTTGTTCAACTTACGTCGCTCCTATTTCAGATAGCGTATTGGGCTAAGCGGCATCTCAAAGCGCATGAAATGGCGAGTGAAATGCACTGTTAGACTTCTATGGTAGGGCGAACAGAGACCCGATTGGATCATTTTACATTAAGGTTAATATAAGAATTCACGGGAATTCTATCACATTTGTTCAATTTACGTCGCTCCTATTTCAGATAGCGTATTGGGCTAAGCGGGATCTCAAAGCGCATGAAATGGCGACTAGAATGCACTATTAAACTTCTAGGGTAGAGCAAACAGAGACCCGATTAGATCATTTTATATTATGGTTAATTTAAGAATTCAACAAAATTCTATCACATTTGTTCAACTTACGTCGCTCCTATTTCAGATAGCGTACTGGGCTAGCCGGCATCTTAAAGCGCGTGGAATGGCGAGTAAAATGCACTACTAAACTTCTATGATAGAGCAATCAGAGACCCGATTAGATCAGTTTATATTTTGTTTAATATAAAATTTCAGGGAAATTCTATCACATTTGTTCAATTTACGTCGCTCCTATTTCAGATAGCGTATTGGGCTAAGCGGCATCACAAAGCGCATGAAATGGTGAACAAAATGCACTATTAAACTTCTAGGGTAGGGCAAACAGAGACCCGATTAGATCATTTTATATTACGATTAATATAAGAATTCAACGAAATTCTATCACATTTGTTCAATTTACGTCGCTTCTATTACAGATAGCTTATTGGGCTTAGCGGCATCTCAAAGCGCATGAAATGACGTGTGAAATGCACTATTAAACTTCTAGGGTAGGGCAAACAGAGACCCGATTAGGTCATTTTATATTATGGTTAATTTAAGAATTCAGCGAAATTCTATCACATTTGGTCAATTTACGTCGCTCCTATTACAGATAGCTTATTGGGCTCAGCGGCATCTCAAAGCGCATGAAATGACGAGTGAAATGCACTATTAAACTTCTAGGCTAGGGCGAACAGAGACCCGATTAGATCATTTTACATTAAGGTGAATATAAGAATGCAGCGTAATTCTGTCACATTTGTTCAATTTACGTCGTTCCTATTTCAGATAGCGTCCTGTGCTAAGCGGCATCTAAAAGCGCATGAAATGGCGAGTATAATGCACTATTATACTTCTAGGATGAGGCAAACAGAGACCCGATTAGATCATTTTAAATTATGGTTAATTTAAGAATTCAGCAAAATTCTATCACATTTGTTCAATTTCCGTCGCTCCTATTTCAGATAGCGTACTGGGCTAGGCGGAATCTTGAAGCGGGTGGAATGGCGAGTAGAATGCACTATTAAAATTCTATGATAGGGCAATCAGAGACCCGATTAGATCATTTTATATTTTGGTTAATATAAGAATTCAGCGAAATTCTATCACATTTGTTCAATTTGCGTCGCTCCTATTACAAATAGCTTATTGGGCTCAGCGGCATCTCAAAGCGCATGAAATGACGAGTGAAATGCACTATTAAACTTCTAGGCTAGGGCGAACAGAGACCCGAGCAGATCATTTTACATTATGGTTAATAAAAGAATTCAGCGAAATTCTATCACATTTGTTCAACTTACGTCGCTCCTATTGCAGATAGCGAACTGGGCTATGCGGCATCGTAAAGCGCGTGGAATGGCGAGTAAAATGCACTACTAATCTTCTATGATAGGGCAATCAGAGACCCGATTAGATCATTTTATATTTTAATTAATATAAGATTTCAGGGAAATTCTATCACATTTGTTCAATTTACGTCGCTCCTATTTCAGATAGCGTATTGGGTTAAGCGGGATCTCAAAGCGCATGAAATGGCGACTAAAATGCACTATTAAACTTCTAGGCTAGGGCGAACAGAGACCCGATTAGATCATTTCACATTAAGGTTAATATAAGAATTCACGGAAATTCTATCACATTTGTTCAATTTACGTCGCTCCTACTTCAGATAGCGTATTAGGCTATGCGGCATCTCAAAGCGCATGAAATGGCGAATAAAATTCGCTATTAAACTTCTAGGGTAGGGCAAACAGAGACCCGATTAGATCATTTTATATTACGATTAATATAAGAATTCAGCGTAATTCTATCACATTTGTTCATCTTACGTCGCTCCTATTTCAGATAGCGTACTGGGCTAGGCGGCATCTTAAAGCGCGTGGAAGGGCGAGTAAAATGGACTACTAAACTTCTATGATAGAGCAATCAGAGACCCTATTAGATCATTTTATATTTTGTTTAATATAAGATTTCAGGGAAATTCTATCACATTTGTTCAATTTACGTCGCTCCTATTTCAGATAGCGTATTGGGCTAAGCGGCATCTCAAAGCGCATGAAATGGCGAACAAAATGCACTATTAAACTTCTAGGGTAGGGCGAACAGAGACCCGATTAGATCATTTTACGTTAAGGTTAATATAAGTATTCAGCGAGATTCTATCACACTTGTTCAATTTACGTCGCTTCTATTTCAGACAGCGTACTGGGCTAGGCGGCATCTTAAAGCGCGTGGAATGTCGAGTAAAATGCACTATTAACCTTCTATGATAGGGCAATCAGAGACCAGATTAGATCATTTTATACTTTGGTTAATATAAGAATTCAGCGAAATTCTATCACATTTGTTCAATTTACGTCGCTCCTATTTCAGATAGCGTATTGGGCTAAGCGGCATCTAAAAGCGCATGAAATGGCGAGTATAATGCACTATTATACTTCTAGGATAAGGCAAACAGAGACCCGATTAGATCATTTTATATTACGGTTAATATAAGAATGCAGCGTAATTCTATCACATTTGTTCAATTTACGTCGCTCCTATTTCAGATAGCGTATTGGGCTAAGCGGCATCTCAAAGCGCATGAACTGGCGAGTAAAATGCGCTGTTAAACTTCTAGGGTAGGGCAAACGGAGAACCGATTAGATCATTTTATATTATGGTTAATTTAAGAATTGAGCCAAATTCTATCACATTTGTTCAATTTACGTCGCTCCTATTTCAGATAGCGTACTGGGCTAGGCGGCATCTTTAAGCGCGTGGAATGGCGAGTGAAATGCACTATTAAACTTCTATGATAGGGCAATCAGAGACCCGATTAGATCATTTTATATTTTGTTTAATATAAGATTTCAGGGAAATTCTATCACATTTGCTCAATTTACGTCGCTCCTATTTCAGATAGCGTACTGGGCTAGGCGGCATCTTAAAGCGCGTGGAATGGCGAGTAAAATGCACTATTAAAATTCTATGATAGGGCAATCAGAGACCCGATTAGATCATTTTATATTATGGTTAATTTAAGAATTCAGCGAAATTCTCTCACATTTGTTCAATTTACGTCGCTCCAATTTCAGATAGCGTATTGGGCTAAGCGGCATCTCAAAGCGCATGAAATGGCGAATAAAATGCACTATTAAACTTCTAGGCTAGGGCGAACAGTAACCCGAGCAGATCATTTTACACTATGGTTAATAAAAGAATTCAGCGTAATTCTATCACTTTTGTTCAACTTACGTCGCTCCTATTTCAGATAGCGTATTGGGCTAAGCGGCATCTCAAAGCGCATGAAATGGCGAGTGAAATGCACTATTAGAGTTCTATGGTAGGGCGAACAGAGACCCGATTGGATCATTTTACATTAAGGTTAATATAAGAATTCACGGAAATTCTATCACGTTTGTTCAATTTACGTCACTCCTATTCCAGATAGCGTACTGGGCTAGGCGGCATCTTAAAGCACGTGGAATGGCGAGTAAAATGCACTATTAAACTTCTATGATAGGGCAATCAGAGACCCGATTAGATCATTTTATATTTTGGTTAATATAAGAATTCAACGAAATTCTATCACATTTGTAAAATTTACGTCGCTCCTATTTCAGATAGCGTACTGGGCTAGGCGGCATCTTAAAGCGTGTGGAAAGGCGAGCTAAATTCACTATTAAACTTCTATGATAGGGGTATCAGAGACCCGATTAGATCATTTTATGTTTTGGTTAATATAAGAATTCAGCGTAATTCTATCACATTTGTTCATCTTACGTCGCTCCTATTTCAGATAGCGTACTGGGCTAGGAGGCATCTTAAAGCGCGTGGAAGGGCGCGTAAAATGCACTACTAAACTTCTATGATAGAGCAATCAGAGACCCGATTAGATCATTTTATATTTTGTTTAATATAAGATTTCAGGGAAATTCTATCACATTTGTTCAATTTACGTCGCTCCTATTTCAGATAGCGTATTGGGCTAAGCGGCATCACAAAGCGCATGAAATGGCGAACAAAATGCACTATTAAACTTCTAGGCTAGGGCGAACAGAGACCAGATTAGATCATTTTATACTTTGGTTAACATAAGGATTCTGCGAAATTTTATCACATTTGTTCAATTTACGTCGCTCCTATTTCAGATAGCTTATTGGGCTAAGCGGCATCTGAAGACGCATGATGTGACGAGTAAAATGCACTATTAAACTTCTAGGGTAGGGCAAACAGAGACCCGATTAGATCATTTTATATTATGGTTAATTTAAGATGTCAGCAAAATTCTATCACATTTGTTCAATTTACGTCGCTCCTGTTTCAGATAGCGTGCTGGGTCATGCGGCATCTTAAAGCGCATGAAATGGCGAGTAAAATGCACTATTAAACTTCTATGATAGGGCAATCTGAGACCAGACTAGATCATTTTATACTTCGGTTAATATAAGAATGCAGCGTAATTCTGTCACATTTGTTCAATTTACGTCGCTCCTATTTCTGATAGCGTATTGGGCTAGGCGGCATCTCATAGCGCATGAAATGCCGAGTGAAATGCACTATTAAACTTCTAGGGTAGGGCGAACAGAGACCCGATTACATAATTTTACATTAAGGTTAATATAAGTATTCAGCGAGATTCTATCACACTTGTTCAATTTACGTCTCTTCTATTTCAGACAGCGTACTGGGCTAGGCAGCATCTTAAAGCGCGTGGAATGGCGAGTAAAATACACTATTAACCTTCTATGATAGGGCAATCAGAGACCAGATTAGATCATTTTATACTTTGGTTAATATAAGAATTCAGCGAAATTCTATCACATTTATTCAATTTACGTCGCTCCTATTTCAGATAGCGTATTGGGCTAAGCGGCATCTCAAAGCGCATGAAATGGCGAGTAAAATGCACTAATAAACTTCTAGGGTAGGGCAAACAGAGACCCGATTAGATCATTTTATATTATGGTTAATTTAAGAATTCAGCAAGATTCTATCACATTTGTTGGATTTACGTCGCTCCTATTTCAGATAGCGTACTGGGCTAGGCGGCATCCTAAAAGGCGTGGAGTGGCGAGTAAAATGCACTATTAATCTTCTATGATTGGGCAATCAGAGACCCGATTAGATCATTTTATATTTTGGTTAATATAAGAATTCAGTGAAATTCTATCACGTTTGTTCAATTTACGTCGCTCCTATTTCAGATAGCGTATTGGGCTATGCGGCATCTTAAAGCGCTCGGAATGGCGAGTATAATGCACTATTAAACTTGTATGATAGGGCAATCAGAGACGCGATTTGATCATTTTATATTATGGTTAATTTAAGAATTCAGCGAAATTCTATCACATTTGTTCAATTTACGTCGATCCAATTTCAGATAGCGTATTGGGCTAAGCGGCATCTCAAAGCGCATGAAATGGCGAATAAAATGAACTATTAATCTTCTAGGCTAGGGCGAACAGTGACCCGAGCAGATCATTTTACATTATGGTTAATAAAAGAATTCAGCGTAATTCTATCACATTTGTTCAACTTACGTCGCTCCTATTTCAGATAGCGGATTGGGCTAAGCGGCATCTCAAAGCGCATGAAATGGCGAGTGAAAGGCACTATTAGACTTCTATGGTAGGGCGAACAGAGACCCGATTGGATCAGTTTACATTAAGGTTAATATAAGAATTCACGGAAATTCTATCACATTTGTTCAATTTACGTCGCTCCTATTCCAGATAGCGTATTGGGCTAAGCGGCATCTCAAAGCGCATGAAATGGCGAGTAAAATGCGCTATTAAACTTCTAGGATAAGGCAAACAGAGACCCGATTAGATCGTTTTATATTACGGTTAATATAAGAATTCAGCGTAATTCTATCACATTTGTTCAAGTTACGTCGCTCCTATTTCAGATAGCGTACTGGGCTAGGCGGCATCATAAAGCGCGTGGAATGGCGAGTAAAATGCACTACTAAACTTCTATGATAGAGCAATCAGAGACCCGATTAGATCATTTTATATTTTGTTTAATATAATATTTCAGGGAAATTCTATCACATTTGTTCAATTTATGTCGCTCCCATTTCAGATAGCGTATTGGGCTAAGCGGCATCACAAAGCGCATGAAATGGCGAACAAAATGCACTATTAAACTTCTAGGCTAGGGCGAACAGAGACCAGAATAGATCATTTTATGCTTTGGTTAACATAAGGATTCTGCGAAATTTTATCACATTTGTTCAATTTACGTCGCTCCTATTTCAGATAGCTTATTGGGCTAAGCGGCATCTGAAGGCGCATGAAGTGACGCGTAAAATGCACTATTAAACTTCTAGGGTAGGGCAAACAGAGACCCGATTAGATCATTTTACATTAAGGTTAATATAAGTATTCAGCGAGATTCTATCACACTTGTTCAATTTGCGTCGCTTCTATTTCAGACAGCGTACTGGGCTAGGCGGCATCTTAAAGCGCGTGGAATGGCGAGTAAAATGCACTATTAACCTTCTATGATAGGGCAATCAGAGACTAGATTAGATCATTTTATACTTTGGTTAATATAAGAATTCAGCGAAATTCTATCACATTTGTTCAATTTACGTCGCTCCTATTTCAGATAGCGTATTGGGCTAAGCGGCATCTCAAAGCGCATGAAATGACGAGTGAAATGCACTATTCAACTTCTAGGGTAGGGCAAACAGGGGCCCGATTAGATCATTTTATATTATGGTTAATTTAAGAATTCAGCGAAATTCTATCACCTTGTTCAGTTTACGTCGCTCCTATTTCGGATAGCGTACTGGGCGAGGCGGCATCCTAAAGCGTGTGGAGTGGCGAGTAAAATGCACTATTAATCTTCTATGATAGGGCAATCAGAGCCCCGATTAGATCATTTTATATTTTGGTTAATATAAGAATTCAGTGAAATTCTATCACATTTGTTCAATTTACGTCGCTCCTATTTCAGATAGCGTATTGGGCAAAGCGGCATCTCAAAGCGTATGAAATGGCGAATAAAATGCTCGATTAAAGTTCTAGGCTCGGGCGAACAGAGATCCGATTAGATCATTTTACATTATGGTTTCTAAAAGAATTCAGCGAAATTCTATCACATTTGTTCAACTTATATCGCTCCAGTTTCAGATAGCGTATTAGGCTAAGCGGCATCTCAAAGCGCATGAAATGACGAGTCAAATGCACTATTAAAGTTCTAGGGTAGGACAAACAGAGACCCGATTAGATCATTTTATATTATGGTTAATTTAAGTATTGAGCGAAATTCTATCACATTCGTTCAATTTACGTCGCTCCTATTTCAGATAGCGTATTGGGCAAAGCGGCATCTCAAAGCGCATGAAATGACGAGTAAAATGCACTATTAAAGTTCTAGCGTAGGGCAAGCAGAGACTCGATTAGATCATTTTATATTATGGTTAATTTAAGAATTCAGCAAAATTCTATCACATTCGTTCAATTTAGGTCGCTCCTATTTCAGATAGCGTCTTGGGCTAAGCGGCATCTCAAAGCGCATGAAATGACGAGTAAAATGCACTATTAATCTTCTATGATAGGGCAATCAGAGACCCGATTAGATAATTTTATGTTTTGTTTAATATAAGATTTCAGGGAAATTCTATCACATTTGTTCAATTTACGTCGCTCCTATTTCAGATAGCGTACTGGGCTAGGCGGCAACATAAAGCGCGTGGAATGGCGAGTAAAATGCACTATTAAACTTCTATGATAGGGCAATCAGTGACCCGATTAGATCATTTTATATTATAGTTAATTTAAGAATTCAGCGAGATTCTATCACATTTGTTCAATTTACGTCGCTCCTATTTCAGATAGCGTATTCGGCTAAGCGGCATCTCAAAGCGCATGAAATGGCGAGTAAAATGCAATACTAAACTTCTAGGATAAGGCAAACAGAGACCCGATTAGATCATTTTATATTTTTGTTAATATAAGAATTCAGCGAAATTCTATCACATTTGTTCAATTTACGTCGCTCATATTTCAGATAGCGTATTGTGCTAAGCGGCATCTCAAAGCGCATGAAATGGCAAGTAAAATGCACTATTAAACTTCTAGGGTAGGGCAATCAGTGACCCGATTAGATCATTTTATATTATAGTTAATTTAAGAATTCAGCGAAATTCTATCACATTTGTTCAATTTACGTCGCTCCTATTTCGGATAGCGTACTGGGCTAGGCGGCATCTTAAAGCGCCTGGAATGGCGAGTAAAATGCACTACTAATCTTCTATGACAGGGCAATCAGAGACCCGATTAGATCATTTTATATTTTGATTAATATAAGATTTCAGGGAAATTCTATCACATTTGTTCAATTTACGTCGCTCCTACTTCAGATGGCGTATTGGGCTAAGCGGGATCTCAAAGCGCATGAAATGGCGAGTGAAATGCACCATTAGACTTCTATGGTAGGGCGAACAGAGACCCGATTAGATCATTTTACATTAATGTTAATACAAGGATTCACGGAAATTCTATCACATTTGTTCAATTTACGTCGCTCCTATTTCAGACAGCGTATTCGGCTAAGCGGCACCTCAAAGCGCATGAAATGGCGAACAAAATGCACTATTAAACTTCTAGGCTAGGGCGAACAGAGACCCGATCAGATCATTTTACATTATGGTTAATAACAGAATTCAGCGAAATTCTATCACATTTGTTCAACTTACGTCGCTCCTATTTCATAGAGCGCATTGGGCTAAGCGGCATCTCAAAGCGCATGAAATGGCGAGTGAAATGCACTATTAGACTTCTATGGTAGGGCGAACAGAGACCCGATTGGATCATTTTACATTAAGGTTAATATAAGAATTCACGGGAATTCTATCACATTTGTTCAATTTACGTCGCTCCTATTTCAGATAGCGTATTGGGCTAAGCGGCATCTCAAAGCGCATGAAATGGCGAGTGAAATGCACCATTAGACTTCTATGGTAGGGCGAACAGAGACCCGATTAGATCATTTTATATTTTGGTTAATATAAGAATTCAGTGAAATTCTATCACATTTGTTCAATTTACGTCGCTCCTATTTCAAATAGCGTATTGGGCTCAGCGGCATCTCATAGCGCATGAAATGGCGAGCAAAATGCACTATTAAACTTCTAGGGTAGGGCAAACAGAGACCCGATTAGATCATTTTATGTTATGGTTAATTTAAGAATTCAGCGAAATTCTATCACATTTGTTCAACTTACGTCGCTCCTATTTCAAATAGCGTATTGAGCTAAGCGGCATCTCAAAGCGCATGAAATGGCGAGCAAAATGCACTATTAAACTTCCAGGGTAGAGCAAACAGAGACCCGATTAGATCATTTTGTACTAAGGTTAATTTAAGAATTCAGCAAAATTCTATCACATTTGTTCAATTTACGTCGCTCCTATTGCAGATAGCGAACTGGGCTATGCGGCATCTTAAAGCGCGTGGAATGGCGAGTAAAATGCACTACTAATCTTCTATGATAGGGCAATCAGAGACCCGATTAGATCATTTTATATTTTAATTAATATAAGATTTCAGGGAAATTCTATCACATTTGTTCAATTTACGTCGCTCCTATTTCAGATAGCGTATTGGGTTAAGCGGGATCTCAAAGCGCATGAAATGGCGACTAAAATGCACTATTAAACTTCTAGGCTAGGGCGAACAGAGACCCGATTAGATCATTTCACATTAAGGTTAATATAAGAATTCACGGAAATTCTATCACATTTGTTCAATTTACGTCGCTCCTACTTCAGATAGCGTATTAGGCTATGCGGCATCTCAAAGCGCATGAAATGGCGAATAAAATTCGCTATTAAACTTCTAGGGTAGGGCAAACAGAGACCCGATTAGATCATTTTATATTACGATTAATATAAGAATTCAGCGTAATTCTATCACATTTGTTCATCTTACGTCGCTCCTATTTCAGATAGCGTACTGGGCTAGGCGGCATCTTAAAGCGCGTGGAAGGGCGAGTAAAATGGACTACTAAACTTCTATGATAGAGCAATCAGAGACCCGATTAGATCATTTTATATTTTGTTTAATATAAGTTTTCAGGGAAATTCTATCGCATTTGTTCAATTTACGTCGCTCCTATTTCAGATAGCGTATTGGGCTATGCGGCATCTCAAAGCGCATGAAATGGCGAACAAAATGCACTATTAAACTTCTAGGGTAGGGCGAACAGAGACCCGATTAGATCATTTTATATTATGGTTAATTTAAGAATTCAGCAAGATTCTATCACATTTGTCGGATTTACGTCGCTCCTATTTCAGATAGCGTACTGGGCTAGGCGGCATCCTAAAAGGCGTGGAGTGGCGAGTAAAATGCACTATTAATCTTCTATGATAGGGCAATCAGAGACCCGATTAGATCATTTTATATTTTGGTTAATATAAGAATTTAGTGAAATTCTATCACATTTGTTCAATTTACGTCGCTCCTATTTCAGATAGCGTATTGGGCTATGCGGCATCTTAAAGCGCTCGGAATGGCGAGTATAATGCACTATTAAACTTGTATGATAGGGCAATCAGAGACGCGATTTGATCATTTTATATTATGGTTAATTTAAGAATTCAGCGAAATTCTATCACATTTGTTCAATTTACGTCGTTCCAATTTCAGATAGCGTATTGGGCTAAGCGGCATCTCAAAGCGCATGAAATGGCGAATAAAATGAACTATTAATCTTCTAGGCTAGGGCGAACAGTGACCCGAGCAGATCATTTTACATTATGGTTAATAAAAGAATTCAGCGTAATTCTATCACATTTGTTCAACTTACGTCGCTCCTATTTCAGATAGCGGATTGGGCTAAGCGGCATCTCAAAGCGCATGAAATGGCGAGTGAAAGGCACTATTAGACTTCTATGGTAGGGCGAACAGAGACCCGATTGGATCAGTTTACATTAAGGTTAATATAAGAATTCACGGAAATTCTATCACATTTGTTCAATTTACGTCGCTCCTATTCCAGATAGCGTATTGGGCTAAGCGGCATCTCAAAGCGCATGAAATGGCGAGTAAAATGCGCTATTAAACTTCTAGGATAAGGCAAACAGAGACCCGATTAGATCGTTTTATATTACGGTTAATATAAGAATTCAGCGTAATTCTATCACATTTGTTCAAGTTACGTCGCTCCTATTTCAGATAGCGTACTGGGCTAGGCGGCATCATAAAGCGCGTGGAATGGCGAGTAAAATGCACTCCTAATCTTCTATGACAGGGCAATCAGAGACCCGATTAGATCATTTTATATTTTGATTAATATAAGATTTCAGGGAAATTCTATCACATTTGTTCAATTTACGTCGCTCCTATTTCAGATGGCGTATTGGGCTAAGCGGGATCTCAAAGCGCATGAAATGGCGAGTGAAATGCACCATTAGACTTCTATGGTAGGGCGAACAGAGACCCGATTAGATCATTTTCCATTAATGTTAATACAAGGATTCACGGAAATTCTATCACATTTGTTCAATTTACGTCGCTCCTATTTCAGACAGCGTATTCGGCTAAGCGGCACCTCAAAGCGCATGAAATGGCGAACAAAATGCACTATTAAACTTCTAGGCTAGGGCGAACAGAGACCCGATCAGATCATTTTACATTATGGTTAATAACAGAATTCAGCGAAATTCTATCACATTTGTTCAACTTACGTCGCTCCTATTTCATAGAGCGCATTGGGCTAAGCGGCATCTCAAAGCGCATGAAATGGCGAGTGAAATGCACTATTAGACTTCTATGGTAGGGCGAACAGAGACCCGATTGGATCATTTTACATTAAGGTTAATATAAGAATTCACGGGAATTCTATCACATTTGTTCAATTTACGTCGCTCCTATTTCAGATAGCGTATTGGGCTAAGCGGCATCTCAAAGCGCATGAAATGGCGAGTGAAATGCACCATTAGACTTCTATGGTAGGGCGAACAGAGACCCGATTAGATCATTTTATATTTTGGTTAATATAAGAATTCAGTGAAATTCTATCACATTTGTTCAATTTACGTCGCTCCTATTTCAAATAGCGTATTGGGCTCAGCGGCATCTCATAGCGCATGAAATGGCGAGCAAAATGCACTATTAAACTTCTAGGGTAGGGCAAACAGAGACCCGATTAGATCATTTTATGTTATGGTTAATTTAAGAATTCAGCGAAATTCTATAACATTTGTTCAACTTACGTCGCTCCTATTTCAAATAGCGTATTGAGCTAAGCGGCATCTCAAAGCGCATGAAATGGCGAGCAAAATGCACTATTAAACTTCCAGGGTAGAGCAAACAGAGACCCGATTAGATCATTTTGTACTAAGGTTAATTTAAGAATTCAGCAAAATTCTATCACATTTGTTCAATTTACGTCGCTCCTATTGCAGATAGCGAACTGGGCTATGCGGCATCTTAAAGCGCGTGGAATGGCGAGTAAAATGCACTACTAATCTTCTATGATAGGGCAATCAGAGACCCGATTAGATCATTTTATATTTTAATTAATATAAGATTTCAGGGAAATTCTATCACATTTGTTCAATTTACGTCGCTCCTATTTCAGATAGCGTATTGGGTTAAGCGGGATCTCAAAGCGCATGAAATGGCGACTAAAATGCACTATTAAACTTCTAGGCTAGGGCGAACAGAGACCCGATTAGATCATTTCACATTAAGGTTAATATAAGAATTCACGGAAATTCTATCACATTTGTTCAATTTACGTCGCTCCTACTTCAGATAGCGTATTAGGCTATGCGGCATCTCAAAGCGCATGAAATGGCGAATAAAATTCGCTATTAAACTTCTAGGGTAGGGCAAACAGAGACCCGATTAGATCATTTTATATTACGATTAATATAAGAATTCAGCGTAATTCTATCACATTTGTTCATCTTACGTCGCTCCTATTTCAGATAGCGTACTGGGCTAGGCGGCATCTTAAAGCGCGTGGAAGGGCGAGTAAAATGGACTACTAAACTTCTATGATAGAGCAATCAGAGACCCGATTAGATCATTTTATATTTTGTTTAATATAAGTTTTCAGGGAAATTCTATCGCATTTGTTCAATTTACGTCGCTCCTATTTCAGATAGCGTATTGGGCTATGCGGCATCTCAAAGCGCATGAAATGGCGAACAAAATGCACTATTAAACTTCTAGGGTAGGGCGAACAGAGACCCGATTAGATCATTTTATATTATGGTTCATTTAAGAATTCAGCAAGATTCTATCACATTTGTCGGATTTACGTCGCTCCTATTTCAGATAGCGTACTGGGCTAGGCGGCATCCTAAAAGGCGTGGAGTGGCGAGTAAAATGCACTATTAATCTTCTATGATAGGGCAATCAGAGACCCGATTAGATCATTTTATATTTTGGTTAATATAAGAATTCAGTGAAATTCTATCACATTTGTTCAATTTACGTCGCTCCTATTTCAGATAGCGTATTGGGCTATGAGGCATCTTAAAGCGCTCGGAATGGCGAGTATAATGCACTATTAAACTTGTATGATAGGGCAATCAGAGACGCGATTTGATCATTTTATATTATGGTTAATTTAAGAATTCAGCGAAATTCTATCACATTTGTTCAATTTACGTCGTTCCAATTTCAGATAGCGTATTGGGCTAAGCGGCATCTCAAAGCGCATGAAATGGCGAATAAAATGAACTATTAATCTTCTAGGCTAGGGCGAACAGTGACCCGAGCAGATCATTTTACATTATGGTTAATAAAAGAATTCAGCGTAATTCTATCACATTTGTTCAACTTACGTCGCTCCTATTTCAGATAGCGGATTGGGCTAAGCGGCATCTCAAAGCGCATGAAATGGCGAGTGAAAGGCACTATTAGACTTCTATGGTAGGGCGAACAGAGACCCGATTGGATCAGTTTACATTAAGGTTAATATAAGAATTCACGGAAATTCTATCACATTTGTTCAATTTACGTCGCTCCTATTCCAGATAGCGTATTGGGCTAAGCGGCATCTCAAAGCGCATGAAATGGCGAGTAAAATGCGCTATTAAACTTCTAGGATAAGGCAAACAGAGACCCGATTAGATCGTTTTATATTACGGTTAATATAAGAATTCAGCGTAATTCTATCACATTTGTTCAAGTTACGTCGCTCCTATTTCAGATAGCGTACTGGGCTAGGCGGCATCATAAAGCGCGTGGAATGGCGAGTAAAATGCACTCCTAATCTTCTATGACAGGGCAATCAGAGACCCGATTAGATCATTTTATATTTTGATTAATATAAGATTTCAGGGAAATTCTATCACATTTGTTCAATTTACGTCGCTCCTACTTCAGATGGCGTATTGGGCTAAGCGGGATCTCAAAGCGCATGAAATGGCGAGTGAAATGCACCATTAGACTTCTATGGTAGGGCGAACAGAGACCCGATTAGATCATTTTCCATTAATGTTAATACAAGGATTCACGGAAATTCTATCACATTTGTTCAATTTACGTCGCTCCTATTTCAGACAGCGTATTCGGCTAAGCGGCACCTCAAAGCGCATGAAATGGCGAACAAAATGCACTATTAAACTTCTAGGCTAGGGCGAACAGAGACCCGATCAGATCATTTTACATTATGGTTAATAACAGAATTCAGCGAAATTCTATCACATTTGTTCAACTTACGTCGCTCCTATTTCATAGAGCGCATTGGGCTAAGCGGCATCTCAAAGCGCATGAAATGGCGAGTGAAATGCACTATTAGACTTCTATGGTAGGGCGAACAGAGACCCGATTGGATCATTTTACATTAAGGTTAATATAAGAATTCACGGGAATTCTATCACATTTGTTCAATTTACGTCGCTCCTATTTCAGATAGCGTATTGGGCTAAGCGGCATCTCAAAGCGCATGAAATGGCGAGTGAAATGCACCATTAGACTTCTATGGTAGGGCGAACAGAGACCCGATTAGATCATTTTATATTTTGGTTAATATAAGAATTCAGTGAAATTCTATCACATTTGTTCAATTTACGTCGCTCCTATTTCAAATAGCGTATTGGGCTCAGCGGCATCTCATAGCGCATGAAATGGCGAGCAAAATGCACTATTAAACTTCTAGGGTAGGGCAAACAGAGACCCGATTAGATCATTTTATGTTATGGTTAATTTAAGAATTCAGCGAAATTCTATAACATTTGTTCAACTTACGTCGCTCCTATTTCAAATAGCGTATTGAGCTAAGCGGCATCTCAAAGCGCATGAAATGGCGAGCAAAATGCACTATTAAACTTCCAGGGTAGAGCAAACAGAGACCCGATTAGATCATTTTGTACTAAGGTTAATTTAAGAATTCAGCAAAATTCTATCACATTTGTTCAATTTACGTCGCTCCTATTGCAGATAGCGAACTGGGCTATGCGGCATCTTAAAGCGCGTGGAATGGCGAGTAAAATGCACTACTAATCTTCTATGATAGGGCAATCAGAGACCCGATTAGATCATTTTATATTTTAATTAATATAAGATTTCAGGGAAATTCTATCACATTTGTTCAATTTACGTCGCTCCTATTTCAGATAGCGTATTGGGTTAAGCGGGATCTCAAAGCGCATGAAATGGCGACTAAAATGCACTATTAAACTTCTAGGCTAGGGCGAACAGAGACCCGATTAGATCATTTCACATTAAGGTTAATATAAGAATTCACGGAAATTCTATCACATTTGTTCAATTTACGTCGCTCCTACTTCAGATAGCGTATTAGGCTATGCGGCATCTCAAAGCGCATGAAATGGCGAATAAAATTCGCTATTAAACTTCTAGGGTAGGGCAAACAGAGACCCGATTAGATCATTTTATATTACGATTAATATAAGAATTCAGCGTAATTCTATCACATTTGTTCATCTTACGTCGCTCCTATTTCAGATAGCGTACTGGGCTAGGCGGCATCTTAAAGCGCGTGG
Organism: Macropis europaea; assembly: GCA_916610135.2. NCBI lineage: Eukaryota > Metazoa > Arthropoda > Insecta > Hymenoptera > Melittidae > Macropis > Macropis europaea. The sequence continues at coordinate 105,542 of CAKAJE020001893.1, forward strand.
AAGGGCGAGTAAAATGGACTACTAAACTTCTATGATAGAGCAATCAGAGACCCGATTAGATCATTTTATATTTTGTTTAATATAAGTTTTCAGGGAAATTCTATCGCATTTGTTCAATTTACGTCGCTCCTATTTCAGATAGCGTATTGGGCTATGCGGCATCTCAAAGCGCATGAAATGGCGAACAAAATGCACTATTAAACTTCTAGGGTAGGGCGAACAGAGACCCGATTAGATCATTTTATATTATGGTTCATTTAAGAATTCAGCAAGATTCTATCACATTTGTCGGATTTACGTCGCTCCTATTTCAGATAGCGTACTGGGCTAGGCGGCATCCTAAAAGGCGTGGAGTGGCGAGTAAAATGCACTATTAATCTTCTATGATAGGGCAATCAGAGACCCGATTAGATCATTTTATATTTTGGTTAATATAAGAATTTAGTGAAATTCTATCACATTTGTTCAATTTACGTCGCTCCTATTTCAGATAGCGTATTGGGCTATGAGGCATCTTAAAGCGCTTGGAATGGCGAGTATAATGCACTATTAAACTTGTATGATAGGGCAATCAGAGACGCGATTTGATCATTTTATATTATGGTTAATTTAAGAATTCAGCGAAATTCTATCACATTTGTTCAATTTACGTCGTTCCAATTTCAGATAGCGTATTGGGCTAAGCGGCATCTCAAAGCGCATGAAATGGCGAATAAAATGAACTATTAATCTTCTAGGCTAGGGCGAACAGTGACCCGAGCAGATCATTTTACATTATGGTTAATAAAAGAATTCAGCGTAATTCTATCACATTTGTTCAACTTACGTCGCTCCTATTTCAGATAGCGGATTGGGCTAAGCGGCATCTCAAAGCGCATGAAATGGCGAGTGAAAGGCACTATTAGACTTCTATGGTAGGGCGAACAGAGACCCGATTGGATCAGTTTACATTAAGGTTAATATAAGAATTCACGGAAATTCTATCACATTTGTTCAATTTACGTCGCTCCTATTCCAGATAGCGTATTGGGCTAAGCGGCATCTCAAAGCGCATGAAATGGCGAGTAAAATGCGCTATTAAACTTCTAGGATAAGGCAAACAGAGACCCGATTAGATCGTTTTATATTACGGTTAATATAAGAATTCAGCGTAATTCTATCACATTTGTTCAAGTTACGTCGCTCCTATTTCAGATAGCGTACTGGGCTAGGCGGCATCATAAAGCGCGTGGAATGGCGAGTAAAATGCACTACTAAACTTCTATGATAGAGCAATCAGAGACCCGATTAGATCATTTTATATTTTGTTTAATATAAGATTTCAGGGAAATTCTATCACATTTGTTCAATTTACGTCGCTCCTATTTCAGATAGCGTATTGGGCTAAGCGGCATCACAAAGCGCATGAAATGGCGAACAAAATGCACTATTAAACTTCTAGGCTAGGGCGAACAGAGACCAGAATAGATCATTTTATACTTTGGTTAACATAAGGATTCTGCGAAATTTTATCACATTTGTTCAATTTACGTCGCTCCTATTTCAGATAGCTTATTGGGCTAAGCGGCATCTGAAGGCGCATGAAGTGACGCGTAAAATGCACTATTAAACTTCTAGGGTAGGGCAAACAGAGACCCGATTAGATCATTTTACATTAAGGTTAATATAAGTATTCAGCGAGATTCTATCACACTTGTTCAATTTGCGTCGCTTCTATTTCAGACAGCGTACTGGGCTAGGCGGCATCTTAAAGCGCGTGGAATGGCGAGTAAAATGCACTATTAACCTTCTATGATAGGGCAATCAGAGACTAGATTAGATCATTTTATACTTTGGTTAATATAAGAATTCAGCGAAATTCTATCACATTTGTTCAATTTACGTCGCTCCTATTTCAGATAGCGTATTGGGCTAAGCGGCATCTCAAAGCGCATGAAATGACGAGTGAAATGCACTATTCAACTTCTAGGGTAGGGCAAACAGGGGCCCGATTAGATCATTTTATATTATGGTTAATTTAAGAATTCAGCGAAATTCTATCACCTTGTTCAGTTTACGTCGCTCCTATTTCGGATAGCGTACTGGGCGAGGCGGCATCCTAAAGCGTGTGGAGTGGCGAGTAAAATGCACTATTAATCTTCTATGATAGGGCAATCAGAGCCCCGATTAGATCATTTTATATTTTGGTTAATATAAGAATTCAGTGAAATTCTATCACATTTGTTCAATTTACGTCGCTCCTATTTCAGATAGCGTATTGGGCAAAGCGGCATCTCAAAGCGTATGAAATGGCGAATAAAATGCTCTATTAAAGTTCTAGGCTCGGGCGAACAGAGATCCGATTAGATCATTTTACATTATGGTTTATAAAAGAATTCAGCGAAATTCTATCACATTTGTTCAACTTATATCGCTCCAGTTTCAGATAGCGTATTAGGCTAAGCGGCATCTCAAAGCGCATGAAATGACGAGTCAAATGCACTATTAAAGTTCTAGGGTAGGGCAAACGGAGACCCGATTAGATCATTTTATATTATGGTTAATTTAAGTATTGAGCGAAATTCTATCACATTCGTTCAATTTACGTCGCTCCTATTTCAGATAGCGTATTGGGCAAAGCGGCATCTCAAAGCGCATGAAATGACGAGTAAAATGCACTATTAAAGTTCTAGCGTAGGGCAAGCAGAGACTCGATTAGATCATTTTATATTATGGTTAATTTAAGAATTCAGCAAAATTCTATCACATTCGTTCAATTTAGGTCGCTCCTATTTCAGATAGCGTCTTGGGCTAAGCGGCATCTCAAAGCGCATGAAATGACGAGTAAAATGCACTATTAATCTTCTATGATAGGGCAATCAGAGACCCGATTAGATAATTTTATATTTTGTTTAATATAAGATTTCAGGGAAATTCTATCACATTTGTTCAATTTACGTCGCTCCTATTTCAGATAGCGTACTGGGCTAGGCGGCAACATAAAGCGCGTGGAATGGCGAGTAAAATGCACTATTAAACTTCTATGATAGGGCAATCAGTGACCCGATTAGATCATTTTATATTATAGTTAATTTAAGAATTCAGCGAGATTCTATCACATTTGTTCAATTTACGTCGCTCCTATTTCAGATAGCGTATTCGGCTAAGCGGCATCTCAAAGCGCATGAAATGGCGAGTAAAATGCAATACTAAACTTCTAGGATAAGGCAAACAGAGACCCGATTAGATCATTTTATATTTTTGTTAATATAAGAATTCAGCGAAATTCTATCACATTTGTTCAATTTACGTCGCTCATATTTCAGATAGCGTATTGTGCTAAGCGGCATCTCAAAGCGCATGAAATGGCAAGTAAAATGCACTATTAAACTTCTAGGGTAGGGCAATCAGTGACCCGATTAGATCATTTTATATTATAGTTAATTTAAGAATTCAGCGAAATTCTATCACATTTGTTCAATTTACGTCGCTCCTATTTCGGATAGCGTACTGGGCTAGGCGGCATCTTAAAGCGCCTGGAATGGCGAGTAAAATGCACTACTAATCTTCTATGATAGGGCAATCAGAGACCCGATTAGATCATTTTATATTTTGATTAATATAAGATTTCAGGGAAATTCTATCACATTTGTTCAATTTACGTCGCTCCTACTTCAGATGGCGTATTGGGCTAAGCGGGATCTCAAAGCGCATGAAATGGCGAGTGAAATGCACCATTAGACTTCTATGGTAGGGCGAACAGAGACCCGATTAGATCATTTTACATTAATGTTAATACAAGGATTCACGGAAATTCTATCACATTTGTTCAATTTACGTCGCTCCTATTTCAGACAGCGTATTCGGCTAAGCGGCACCTCAAAGCGCATGAAATGGCGAACAAAATGCACTATTAAACTTCTAGGCTAGGGCGAACAGAGACCCGATCAGATCATTTTACATTATGGTTAATAACAGAATTCAGCGAAATTCTATCACATTTGTTCAACTTACGTCGCTCCTATTTCATAGAGCGCATTGGGCTAAGCGGCATCTCAAAGCGCATGAAATGGCGAGTGAAATGCACTATTAGACTTCTATGGTAGGGCGAACAGAGACCCGATTGGATCATTTTACATTAAGGTTAATATAAGAATTCACGGGAATTCTATCACATTTGTTCAATTTACGTCGCTCCTATTTCAGATAGCGTATTGGGCTAAGCGGCATCGCAAAGCGCATGAAATGGCGAGTGAAATGCACCATTAGACTTCTATGGTAGGGCGAACAGAGACCCGATTAGATCATTTTATATTTTGGTTAATATAAGAATTCAGTGAAATTCTATCACATTTTTTCAATTTACGTCGCTCCTATTTCAAATAGCGTATTGGGCTAAGCGGCATCTCAAAGCGCATGAAATGGCGAGCAAAATGCACTATTAAACTTCTAGGGTAGGGCAAACAGAGACCCGATTAGATCATTTTATGTTATGGTTAATTTAAGAATTCAGCGAAATTCTATCACATTTGTTCAACTTACGTCGCTCCTATTTCAAATAGCGTATTGAGCTAAGCGGCATCTCAAAGCGCATGAAATGGCGAGCAAAATGCACTATTAAACTTCCAGGGTAGAGCAAACAGAGACCCGATTAGATCATTTTGTACTAAGGTTAATTTAAGAATTCAGCAAAATTCTATCACATTTGTTCAATTTACGTCGCTCCTATTGCAGATAGCGAACTGGGCTATGCGGCATCTTAAAGCGCGTGGAATGGCGAGTAAAATGCACTACTAAACTTCTATGATAGGGCAATCAGAGACCCGATTAGATCATTTTATATTTTAATTAATATAAGATTTCAGGGAAATTCTATCACATTTGTTCAATTTACGTCGCTCCTATTTCAGATAGCGTATTGGGTTAAGCGGGATCTCAAAGCGCATGAAATGGCGACTAAAATGCACTATTAAACTTCTAGGCTAGGGCGAACAGAGACCCGATTAGATCATTTCACATTAAGGTTAATATAAGAATTCACGGAAATTCTATCACATTTGTTCAATTTACGTCGCTCCTACTTCAGATAGCGTATTAGGCTATGCGGCATCTCAAAGCGCATGAAATGGCGAATAAAATTCGCTATTAAACTTCTAGGGTAGGGCAAACAGAGACCCGATTAGATCATTTTATATTACGATTAATATAAGAATTCAGCGTAATTCTATCACATTTGTTCATCTTACGTCGCTCCTATTTCAGATAGCGTACTGGGCTAGGCGGCATCTTAAAGCGCGTGGAAGGGCGAGTAAAATGGACTACTAAACTTCTATGATAGAGCAATCAGAGACCCGATTAGATCATTTTATATTTTGTTTAATATAAGTTTTCAGGGAAATTCTATCGCATTTGTTCAATTTACGTCGCTCCTATTTCAGATAGCGTATTGGGCTATGCGGCATCTCAAAGCGCATGAAATGGCGAACAAAATGCACTATTAAACTTCTAGGGTAGGGCGAACAGAGACCCGATTAGATCATTTTATATTATGGTTAATTTAAGAATTCAGCAAGATTCTATCACATTTGTTGGATTTACGTCGCTCCTATTTCAGATAGCGTACTGGGCTAGGCGGCATCCTAAAAGGCGTGGAGTGGCGAGTAAAATGCACTATTAATCTTCTATGATAGGGCAATCAGAGACCCGATTAGATCATTTTATATTTTGGTTAATATAAGAATTCAGTGAAATTCTATCACATTTGTTCAATTTACGTCGCTCCTATTTCAGATAGCGTATTGGGCTATGCGGCATCTTAAAGCGCTCGGAATGGCGAGTATAATGCACTATTAAACTTGTATGATAGGGCAATCAGAGACGCGATTTGATCATTTTATATTATGGTTAATTTAAGAATTCAGCGAAATTCTATCACATTTGTTCAATTTACGTCGTTCCAATTTCAGATAGCGTATTGGGCTAAGCGGCACCTCAAAGCGCATGAAATGGCGAATAAAATGAACTATTAATCTTCTAGGCTAGGGCGAACAGTGACCCGAGCAGATCATTTTACATTATGGTTAATAAAAGAATTCAGCGTAATTCTATCACATTTGTTCAACTTACGTCGCTCCTATTTCAGATAGCGGATTGGGCTAAGCGGCATCTCAAAGCGCATGAAATGGCGAGTGAAAGGCACTATTAGACTTCTATGGTAGGGCGAACAGAGACCCGATTGGATCAGTTTACATTAAGGTTAATATAAGAATTCACGGAAATTCTATCACATTTGTTCAACTTACGTCGCTCCTATTCCAGATAGCGTATTGGGCTAAGCGGCATCTCAAAGCGCATGAAATGGCGAGTAAAATGCGCTATTAAACTTCTAGGATAAGGCAAACAGAGACCCGATTAGATCGTTTTATATTACGGTTAATATAAGAATTCAGCGTAATTCTATCACATTTGTTCAAGTTACGTCGCTCCTATTTCAGATAGCGTACTGGGCTAGGCGGCATCATAAAGCGCGTGGAATGGCGAGTAAAATGCACTACTAAACTTCTATGATAGAGCAATCAGAGACCCGATTAGATCATTTTATATTTTGTTTAATATAAGATTTCAGGGAAATTCTATCACATTTGTTCAATTTACGTCGCTCCTATTTCAGATAGCGTATTGGGCTAAGCGGCATCACAAAGCGCATGAAATGGCGAACAAAATGCACTATTAAACTTCTAGGCTAGGGCGAACAGAGACCAGAATAGATCATTTTATACTTTGGTTAACATAAGGATTCTGCGAAATTTTATCACATTTGTTCAATTTACGTCGCTCCTATTTCAGATAGCTTATTGGGCTAAGCGGCATCTGAAGGCGCATGAAGTGACGCGTAAAATGCACTATTAAACTTCTAGGGTAGGGCAAACAGAGACCCGACTAGATCATTTTACATTAAGGTTAATATAAGTATTCAGCGAGATTCTATCACACTTGTTCAATTTGCGTCGCTTCTATTTCAGACAGCGTACTGGGCTAGGCGGCATCTTAAAGCGCGTGGAATGGCGAGTAAAATGCACTATTAACCTTCTATGATAGGGCAATCAGAGACTAGATTAGATCATTTTATACTTTGGTTAATATAAGAATTCAGCGAAATTCTATCACATTTGTTCAATTTACGTCGCTCCTATTTCAGATAGCGTATTGGGCTAAGCGGCATCTCAAAGCGCATGAAATGACGAGTGAAATGCACTATTCAACTTCTAGGGTAGGGCAAACAGGGGCCCGATTAGATCATTTTATATTATAGTTAATTTAAGAATTCAGCGAAATTCTATCACATTTGTTCAATTTACGTCGCTCCTATTTCGGATAGCCTACTGCGCTAAGCGGCATCTTAAAGCGCCTGGAATGGCGAGTAAAATGCACTACTAATCTTCTAGGATAAGGCAAACAGAGACCCGATTAGATCATTTTATATTTTTGTTAATATAAGAATTCAGTGAAATTCTATCACATTTGTTCAATTTACGTCGCTCCTATTTCAGATAGCGTATTGGGCAAAGCGACATCTCAAAGCGTATGAAATGGCAAATAAAATGCTCTATTAAAGTTCTAGGCTCGGGCGAACAGAGATCCGATTAGATCATTTTACATTATGGTTTATAAAAGAATTCAGCGAAATTCTATCACATTTGTTCAACTTATATCGCTCCAGTTTCAGATAGCGTATTAGGCTAAGCGGCATCTCAAAGCGCATGAAATGACGAGTCAAATGCACTATTAAAGTTCTAGGGTAGGGCAAACAGAGACCCGATTAGATCATTTTATATTATGGTTAATTTAAGTATTGAGCGAAATTCTATCACATTCGTTCAATTTACGTCGCTCCTATTTCAGATAGCGTATTGGGCAAAGCGGCATCTCAAAGCGCATGAAATGACGAGTAAAATGCACTATTAAAGTTCTAGCGTAGGGCAAGCAGAGACTCGATTAGATCATTTTATATTATGGTTAATTTAAGAATTCAGCAAAATTCTATCACATTCGTTCAATTTAGGTCGCTCCTATTTCAGATAGCGTCTTGGGCTAAGCGGCATCTCAAAGCGCATGAAATGACGAGTAAAATGCACTATTAATCTTCTATGATAGGGCAATCAGAGACCCGATTAGATAATTTTATATTTTGTTTAATATAAGATTTCAGGGAAATTCTATCACATTTGTTCAATTTACGTCGCTCCTATTGCAGATAGCGTACTGGGCTAGGCGGCAACATAAAGCGCGTGGAATGGCGAGTAAAATGCACTATTAAACTTCTATGATAGGGCAATCAGTGACCCGATTAGATCATTTTATATTATAGTTAATTTAAGAATTCAGCGAGATTCTATCACATTTGTTCAATTTACGTCGCTCCTATTTCAGATAGCGTATTCGGCTAAGCGGCATCTCAAAGCGCATGAAATGGCGAGTAAAATGCAATACTAAACTTCTAGGATAAGGCAAACAGAGACCCGATTAGATCATTTTATATTTTTGTTAATATAAGAATTCAGCGAAATTCTATCACATTTGTTCAATTTACGTCGCTCATATTTCAGATAGCGTATTGTGCTAAGCGGCATCTCAAAGCGCATGAAATGGCAAGTAAAATGCACTATTAAACTTCTAGGGTAGGGCAATCAGTGACCCGATTAGATCATTTTATATTATAGTTAATTTAAGAATTCAGCGAAATTCTATCACATTTGTTCAATTTACGTCGCTCCTATTTCGGATAGCGTACTGGGCTAGGCGGCATCTTAAAGCGCCTGGAATGGCGAGTAAAATGCACTACTAATCTTCTATGATAGGGCAATCAGAGACCCGATTAGATCATTTTATATTTTGATTAATATAAGATTTCAGGGAAATTCTATCACATTTGTTCAACTTACGTCGCTCCTACTTCAGATGGCGTATTGGGCTAAGCGGGATCTCAAAGCGCATGAAATGGCGAGTGAAATGCACCATTAGACTTCTATGGTAGGGCGAACAGAGACCCGATTAGATCATTTTACATTAATGTTAATAAAAGGATTCACGGAAATTCTATCACATTTGTTCAATTTACGTCGCTCCTATTTCAGACAGCGTATTCGGCTAAGCGGCACCTCAAAGCGCATGAAATGGCGAACAAAATGCACTATTAAACTTCTAGGCTAGGGCGAACAGAGACCCGATCAGATCATTTTACATTATGGTTAATAACAGAATTCAGCGAAATTCTATCACATTTGTTCAACTTACGTCGCTCCTATTTCATAGAGCGCATTGGGCTAAGCGGCATCTCAAAGCGCATGAAATGGCGAGTGAAATGCACTATTAGACTTCTATGGTAGGGCGAACAGAGACCCGATTGGATCATTTTACATTAAGGTTAATATAAGAATTCACGGGAATTCTATCACATTTGTTCAATTTACGTCGCTCCTATTTCAGATAGCGTATTGGGCTAAGCGGCATCGCAAAGCGCATGAAATGGCGAGTGAAATGCACCATTAGACTTCTATGGTAGGGCGAACAGAGACCCGATTAGATCATTTTATATTTTGGTTAATATAAGAATTCAGTGAAATTCTATCACATTTGTTCAATTTACGTCGCTCCTATTTCAAATAGCGTATTGGGCTCAGCGGCATCTCATAGCGCATGAAATGGCGAGCAAAATGCACTATTAAACTTCTAGGGTAGGGCAAACAGAGACCCGATTAGATCATTTTATGTTATGGTTAATTTAAGAATTCAGCGAAATTCTATAACATTTGTTCAACTTACGTCGCTCCTATTTCAAATAGCGTATTGAGCTAAGCGGCATCTCAAAGCGCATGAAATGGCGAGCAAAATGCACTATTAAACTTCCAGGGTAGAGCAAACAGAGACCCGATTAGATCATTTTGTACTAAGGTTAATTTAAGAATTCAGCAAAATTCTATCACATTTGTTCAATTTACGTCGCTCCTATTGCAGATAGCGAACTGGGCTATGCGGCATCTTAAAGCGCGTGGAATGGCGAGTAACATGCACTACTAATCTTCTATGATAGGGCAATCAGAGACCCGATTAGATCATTTTATATTTTAATTAATATAAGATTTCAGGGAAATTCTATCACATTTGTTCAATTTACGTCGCTCCTATTGCAGATAGCGTACTGGGCTAGGCGGCAACATAAAGCGCGTGGAATGGCGAGTAAAATGCACTATTAAACTTCTATGATAGGGCAATCAGTGACCCGATTAGATCATTTTATATTATAGTTAATTTAAGAATTCAGCGAGATTCTATCACATTTGTTCAATTTACGTCGCTCCTATTTCAGATAGCGTATTCGGCTAAGCGGCATCTCAAAGCGCATGAAATGGCGAGTAAAATGCAATACTAAACTTCTAGGATAAGGCAAACAGAGACCCGATTAGATCATTTTATATTTTTGTTAATATAAGAATTCAGCGAAATTCTATCACATTTGTTCAATTTACGTCGCTCATATTTCAGATAGCGTATTGTGCTAAGCGGCATCTCAAAGCGCATGAAATGGCAAGTAAAATGCACTATTAAACTTCTAGGGTAGGGCAATCAGTGACCCGATTAGATCATTTTATATTATAGTTAATTTAAGAATTCAGCGAAATTCTATCACATTTGTTCAATTTACGTCGCTCCTATTTCGGATAGCGTACTGGGCTAGGCGGCATCTTAAAGCGCCTGGAATGGCGAGTAAAATGCACTACTAATCTTCTATGATAGGGCAATCAGAGACCCGATTAGATCATTTTATATTTTGATTAATATAAGATTTCAGGGAAATTCTATCACATTTGTTCAACTTACGTCGCTCCTACTTCAGATGGCGTATTGGGCTAAGCGGGATCTCAAAGCGCATGAAATGGCGAGTGAAATGCACCATTAGACTTCTATGGTAGGGCGAACAGAGACCCGATTAGATCATTTTACATTAAGGTTAATACAAGGATTCACGGAAATTCTATCACATTTGTTCAATTTACGTCGCTCCTATTTCAGACAGCGTATTCGGCTAAGCGGCACCTCAAAGCGCATGAAATGGCGAACAAAATGCACTATTAAACTTCTAGGCTAGGGCGAACAGAGACCCGATCAGATCATTTTACATTATGGTTAATAACAGAATTCAGCGAAATTCTATCACATTTGTTCAACTTACGTCGCTCCTATTTCATAGAGCGCATTGGGCTAAGCGGCATCTCAAAGCGCATGAAATGGCGAGTGAAATGCACTATTAGACTTCTATGGTAGGGCTAACAGAGACCCGATTTGATCATTTTACATTAAGGTTAATATAAGAATTCACGGGAATTCTATCACATTTGTTCAATTTACGTCGCTCCTATTTCAGATAGCGTATTGGGCTAAGCGGCATCGCAAAGCGCATGAAATGGCGAGTGAAATGCACCATTAGACTTCTATGGTAGGGCGAACAGAGACCCGATTAGATCATTTTATATTTTGGTTAATATAAGAATTCAGTGAAATTCTATCACATTTGTTCAATTTACGTCGCTCCTATTTCAAATAGCGTATTGGGCTCAGCGGCATCTCATAGCGCATGAAATGGCGAGCAAAATGCACTATTAAACTTCTAGGGTAGGGCAAACAGAGACCCGATTAGATCATTTTATGTTATGGTTAATTTAAGAATTCAGCGAAATTCTATAACATTTGTTCAACTTACGTCGCTCCTATTTCAAATAGCGTATTGAGCTAAGCGGCATCTCAAAGCGCATGAAATGGCGAGCAAAATGCACTATTAAACTTCCAGGGTAGAGCAAACAGAGACCCGATTAGATCATTTTGTACTAAGGTTAATTTAAGAATTCAGCAAAATTCTATCACATTTGTTCAATTTACGTCGCTCCTATTGCAGATAGCGAACTGGGCTATGCGGCATCTTAAAGCGCGTGGAATGGCGAGTAACATGCACTACTAATCTTCTATGATAGGGCAATCAGAGACCCGATTAGATCATTTTATATTTTAATTAATATAAGATTTCAGGGAAATTCTATCACATTTGTTCAATTTACGTCGCTCCTATTTCAGATAGCGTATTGGGTTAAGCGGGATCTCAAAGCGCATGAAATGGCGACTAAAATGCACTATTAAACTTCTAGGCTAGGGCGAACAGAGACCCGATTAGATCATTTCACATTAAGGTTAATATAAGAATTCACGGAAATTCTATCACATTTGTTCAATTTACGTCGCTCCTACTTCAGATAGCGTATTAGGCTATGCGGCATCTCAAAGCGCATGAAATGGCGAATAAAATTCGCTATTAAACTTCTAGGGTAGGGCAAACAGAGACCCGATTAGATCATTTTATATTACGATTAATATAAGAATTCAGCGTAATTCTATCACATTTGTTCATCTTACGTCGCTCCTATTTCAGATAGCGTACTGGGCTAGGCGGCATCTTAAAGCGCGTGGAAGGGCGAGTAAAATGGACTACTAAACTTCTATGATAGAGCAATCAGAGACCCGATTAGATCATTTTATATTTTGTTTAATATAAGTTTTCAGGGAAATTCTATCACATTTGTTCAATTTACGTCGCTCCTATTTCAGATAGCGTATTGGGCTATGCGGCATCTCAAAGCGCATGAAATGGCGAACAAAATGCACTATTAAACTTCTAGGGTAGGGCGAACAGAGACCCGATTAGATCATTTTACATTAAGGTTAATATAAGTATTCAGCGAGATTCTATCACACTTGTTCAATTTACGTCGCTTCTATTTCAGACAGCGTACTGGGCTAGGCGGCATCTTAAAGCGCGTGGAATGTCGAGTAAAATGCACTATTAACCTTCTATGATAGGGCAATCAGAGACCAGATTAGATCATTTTATACTTTGGTTAATATAAGAATTCAGCGAAATTCTATCACATTTGTTCAATTTACGTCGCTCCTATTTCAGATAGCGTATTGGGCTAAGCGGCATCTAAAAGCGCATGAAATGGCGAGTATAATGCACTATTATACTTCTAGGATAAGGCAAACAGAGACCCGATTAGATCATTTTATATTACGGTTAATATAAGAATGCAGCGTGATTCTATCACATTTGTTCAAGTTACGTCGCTCCTATTTCAGATAGCGTACTGGGCTATGCGGCATCTTAAAGCGCGTGGAATGGCGAGTAAAATGCACTATTAAACTTCTATGATAGGGCAATCAGAGTCCCGATTAGATCATTTTATATTTTGGTTGATATAAGAATTCAACGAAATTCTATCACATTTGTAAAATTTACGTCGCTCCTATTACAGATAGCTTATTGGGCTTAGCGGCATCTCAAAGCACATGCAATGGCGAGTAAAATGCACTATTAAACTTCTAGGCTAGGGCGAACAGAGACCCGATTAGATCATTTTATATTATGGTTAATATAAGATTTCAGGGAGATTCTATCACATCTGTTCAATTTACGTCGCTCCTATTTCAGATAGCGTATTCGGCTAAGCGGCATCTCAAAGCGCATAAAATGGCGAATAAAATGCACTATTAAACTACTAGGCTAGGGCGAACAGAGACCCGATTAGATCATTTTATATTTTGGTTAATATAAGAATTCTGCGAAATTCTATCACAATTGTTCAATTTACGTCGCTCCTATTTCAGATAGCTTATTGGGCTTAGCGGCATCTCAATCCGCATGAAATGACGAGTATAATGCACTATTAAACTGCTAGGATAAGGCAAACAGAGACCCGATTAGATCATTTTACATTAAGGTTAATATAAGAATTCAACGAAATTCTATCACATTTGTTCAATTTACGTCGCTCCTATTTCAGATAGCGTATTGGGCTAAGCGGCATCTCAAAGCGCATGAACTGGCGAGTAAAATGCGCTGTTAAACTTCTAGGGTAGGGCAAACGGAGAACCGATTAGATCATTTTATATTATGGTTAATTTAAGAATTCAGCCAAATTCTATCACATTTGTTCAATTTACGTCGCTCCTATTTCAGATAGCGTATTGGGCTATGCGGCATCTCAAAGCGCATGAAATGACGAGTAAAATGCACTATTCAACTTCTAGGGTATGGCAAACAGGGACCCGATTAGATCATTTTATATTATGGTTAATTTAAGAATTCAGCAAAATTCTATCACATTTGTTCAATTTACGTCGCTCCTATTTCAGATAGCGTATTGGGCTAGGCGGCATCTCAAAGCGCATGAAATGACGAGTGAAATGCACTATTATACTTCTAGGGTAGGGCGAACAGAGACCCGAAGAGATAATTTACATTAAGGTGAATATAAGAATGCAGCGTAATTCTGTCACATTTGTTCAACTTACGTCGCTCCTATTTCAGATAGCTTATTGGGCTTAGCGGCATCTCAAAGCACATGCAATGGCGAGTAAAATGCACTATTAAACTTCTAGGCTAGGGCGAACAGAGACCCGATTAGATCATTTTATATTATGGTTAATATAAGATTTCAGGGAGATTCTATCACATCTGTTCAATTTACGTCGCTCCTATTTCAGATAGCGTATTCGGCTAAGCGGCATCTCAAAGCGCATAAAATGGCGAATAAAATGCACTATTAAACTACTAGGCTAGGGCGAACAGAGACCCGATTAGATCATTTTATATTTTGGTTAATATAAGAATTCAGCGAAATTCTATCACATTTGTTCAATTTGCGTCGCTCCTATTACAAATAGCTTATTGGGCTCAGCGGCATCTCAAAGCGCATGAAATGACGAGTGAAATGCACTATTAAACTTCTAGGCTAGGGCGAACAGAGACCCGAGCAGATCATTTTACATTATGGTTAATAAAAGAATTCAGCGAAATTCTATCACATTTGTTCAACTTACGTCGCTCCTATTTCAGATAGCGTATTGGGCTAAGCGGCATCGCAAAGCGCATGAAATGGCGAGTGAAATGCACCATTAGACTTCTATGGTAGGGCGAACAGAGACCCGATTAGATCATTTTATATTTTGGTTAATATAAGAATTCAGTGAAATTCTATCACATTTGTTCAATTTACGTCGCTCCTATTTCAAATAGCGTATTGGGCTCAGCGGCATCTCATAGCGCATGAAATGGCGAGCAAAATGCACTATTAAACTTCTAGGGTAGGGCAAACAGAGACCCGATTAGATCATTTTATGTTATGGTTAATTTAAGAATTCAGCGAAATTCTATCACATTTGTTCAACTTACGTCGCTCCTATTTCAAATAGCGTATTGAGCTAAGCGGCATCTCAAAGCGCATGAAATGGCGAGCAAAATGCAGTATTAAACTTCCAGGGTAGAGCAAACAGAGACCCGATTAGATCATTTTGTACTAAGGTTAATTTAAGAATTCAGCAAAATTCTATCACATTTGTTCAATTTACGTCGCTCCTATTGCAGATAGCGAACTGGGCTATGCGGCATCTTAAAGCGCGTGGAATAGCGAGTAAAATGCACTACTAATCTTCTATGATAGGGCAATCAGAGACCCGATTAGATCATTTTATATTTTAATTAATATAAGATTTCAGGGAAATTCTATCACATTTGTTCAATTTACGTCGCTCCTATTACAGATAGCTTATTGGGCTTAGCGGCATCTCAAAGCACATGCAATGGCGAGTAAAATGCACTATTAAACTTCTAGGCTAGGGCGAACAGAGACCCGATTAGATCATTTTATATTATGGTTAATATAAGATTTCAGGGAGATTCTATCACATCTGTTCAATTTACGTCGCTCCTATTTCAGATAGCGTATTCGGCTAACCGGCATCTCAAAGCGCATAAAATGGCGAATAAAATGCACTATTAAACTACTAGGCTGGGGCGAACAGAGACCCGATTAGATCATTTTATATTTTGGTTAATATAAGAATTCTGCGAAATTCTATCACATTTGTTCAATTTACGTCGCTCCTATTTCAGATAGCTTATTGGGCTTAGCGGCATCTCAATCCGCATGAAATGACGAGTATAATGCACTATTAAACTGCTAGGATAAGGCAAACAGAGACCCGATTAGATCATTTTACATTAAGGTTAATATAAGAATTCAACGAAATTCTATCACATTTGTTCAATTTACGTCGCTCCTATTTCAGATAGCGTATTGGGCTAAGCGGCATCGCAAAGCGCATGAAATGGCGAGTGAAATGCACCATTAGACTTCTATGGTAGGGCGAACAGAGACCCGATTAGATCATTTTATATTTTGGTTAATATAAGAATTCAGTGAAATTCTATCACATTTGTTCAATTTACGTCGCTCCTATTTCAAATAGCGTATTGGGCTCAGCGGCATCTCATAGCGCATGAAATGGCGAGCAAAATGCACTATTAAACTTCTAGGGTAGGGCAAACAGAGACACGATTAGATCATTTTATGTTATGGTTAATTTAAGAAATCAGCGAAATTCTATCACATTTGTTCAATTTACGTCGCTCCTATTACAGATAGCTTATTGGGCTCAGCGGCATCTCAAAGCGCATGAAATGACGAGTGAAATGCACTATTAAACTTCTAGGCTAGGGCGAACAGAGACCCGATTAGATCATTTTACATTAAGGTGAATATAAGAATGCAGCGTAATTCTGTCACATTTGATCAACTTACGTCGCTCCTGTTACAGATAGCTTATTGGGCTCAGCGGCATCTAAAAGCGCATGAAATGGCGAGTATAATGCACTATTAAACTTCTAGGGTAGGGCAAACAGGGACCCGATTAGATCATTTTATATTATGGTTAATTTAAGAATTCAGCGTAATTCTATCACATTTGTTCAATTTACGGTGCTTCTATTACAGATAGCTTATTAGGCTTAGCGGCAACTCAAAGCGCATGAAATGACGAGTGAAATGCACTATTAAACTTCTAGGGTAGGGCAAACAGAGACCCGATTAGGTCATTTTATATTATGGTTAATTTAAGAATTCAGCAAAATTCTATCACATTTGTTCAATTTACGTCGTTCCTATTTCAGATAGCGTCCTGTGCTAAGCGGCATCTAAAAGCGCATGAAATGGCGAGTATAATGCACTATTATACTTCTAGGATGAGGCAAACAGAGACCCGATTAGATCATTTTAAATTATGGTTAATTTAAGAATTCAGCAAAATTCTATCACATTTGTTCAATTTCCGTCGCTCCTATTTCAGATAGCGTACTGGGCTAGGCGGCATCTTAAAGCGGGTGGAATGGCGAGTAGAATGCACTATTAAAATTCTATGATAGGGCAATCAGAGACCCGATTAGATCATTTTATATTTTGGTTAATATAAGAATTCAGCGAAATTCTATCACATTTGTTCAATTTGCGTCGCTCCTATTACAAATACCTTATTGGGCTCAGCGGCATCTCAAAGCGCATGAAATGACGAGTGAAATGCACTATTAAACTTCTAGGCTAGGGCGAACAGAGACCCGAGCAGATCATTTTACATTATGGTTAATAAAAGAATTCAGCGAAATTCTATCACATTTGTTCAACTTACGTCGCTCCTATTTCAGATAGCGTATTGGGCTAAGCGGCATCGCAAAGCGCATGAAATGGCGAGTGAAATGCACCATTAGACTTCTATGGTAGGGCGAACAGAGACCCGATTAGATCATTTTATATTTTGGTTAATATAAGAATTCAGTGAAATTCTATCACATTTGTTCAATTTACGTCGCTCCTATTTCAAATAGCGTATTGGGCTCAGCGGCATCTCATAGCGCATGAAATGGCGAGCAAAATGCACTATTAAACTTCTAGGGTAGGGCAAACAGAGACCCGATTAGATCATTTTATGTTATGGTTAATTTAAGAATTCAGCGAAATTCTATCACATTTGTTCACCTTACGTCGCTCCTATTTCAAATAGCGTATTGAGCTAAGCGGCATCTCAAAGCGCATGAAATGGCGAGCAAAATGCAGTATTAAACTTCCAGGGTAGAGCAAACAGAGACCCGATTAGATCATTTTGTACTAAGGTTAATTTAAGAATTCAGCAAAATTCTATCACATTTGTTCAATTTACGTCGCTCCTATTTCAGATAGCGCATTGGGTTAAGCGGGATCTCAAAGCGCATGAAATGGCGACTAAAATGCACTATTAAACTTCTAGGCTAGGGCGAACAGAGACCCGATTAGATCATTTCACAGTAAGGTTAATATAAGAATTCACGGAAATTCTATCACATTTGTTCAATTTACGTCGCTCCTACTTCAGATAGCGTATTAGGCTATGCGGCATCTCAAAGCGCATGAAATGGCGAATAAAAGTCGCTATTAAACTTCTAGGGTAGGGCAAACAGAGACCCGATTAGATCATTTTATATTACGATTAATATAAGAATTCAGCGTAATTCTATCACATTTGTTCATCTTACGTCGCTCCTATTTCAGATAGCGTACTGGGCTAGGCGGCATCTTAAAGCGCGTGGAAGGGCGAGTAAAATGGACTACTAAACTTCTATGATAGAGCAATCAGAGACCCGATTAGATCATTTTATACTTTGTTTAATATAAGATTTCAGGGAAATTCTATCACATTTGTTCAATTTACGTCGCTCCTATTTCAGATAGCGTATTGGGCTATGCGGCATCTCAAAGCGCATGAAATGGCGAACAAAATGCACTATTAAACTTCTAGGGTAGGATGAACAGAGACCCGATTAGATCATTTTACATTAAGGTTAATATAAGTATTCGGCGAGATTCTATCACACTTGTTCAATTTACGTCGCTTCTATTTCAGACAGCGTACTGGGCTAGGCGGCATCTTAAAGCGCGCGGAATGTCGAGTAAAATGCACTATTAACCTTCTATGATAGGGCAATCAGAGACCAGATTAGATCATTTTATACTTTGGTTAATATAAGAATTCAGCGAAATTCTATCACATTTGTTCAATTTACGTCGCTCCTATTTCAGATAGCGTATTGGGCTAAGCGGCATCTAAAAGCGCATGAAATGGCGAGTATAATGCACTATTATACTTCTAGGATAAGGCAAACAGAGACCCGATTAGATCATTTTATATTACGGTTAATATAAGAATGCAGCGTGATTCTATCACATTTGTTCAAGTTACGTCGCTCCTATTTCAGATAGCGTACTGGGCTATGCGGCATCTTAAAGCGCGTGGAATGGCGAGTAAAATGCACTATTAAACTTCTATGATAGGGCAATCAGAGACCCGATTAGATCATTTTATATTTTGGTTGATATAAGAATTCAACGAAATTCTATCACATTTGTAAAATTTACGTCGCTCCTATTACAGATAGCTTATTGGGCTTAGCGGCATCTCAAAGCACATGCAATGGCGAGTAAAATGCACTATTAAACTTCTAGGCTAGGGCGAACAGAGACCCGATTAGATCATTTTATATTATGGTTAATATAAGATTTCAGGGAGATTCTATCACATCTGTTCAATTTACGTCGCTCCTATTTCAGATAGCGTATTCGGCTAAGCGGCATCTCAAAGCGCATAAAATGGCGAATAAAATGCACTATTAAATTACTAGGCTAGGGCGAACAGAGACCCGATTAGATCATTTTATATTTTGGTTAATATAAGAATTCTGCGAAATTCTATCACATTTGTTCAATTTACGTCGCTCCTATTTCAGATAGCTTATTGGGCTTAGCGGCATCTCAATCCGCATGAAATGACGAGTATAATGCACTATTAAACTGCTAGGATAAGGCAAACAGAGACCCGATTAGATCATTTTTCATTAAGGTTAATATAAGAATTCAACGAAATTCTATCACATTTGTTCAATTTACGTCGCTCCTATTTCAGATAGCGTATTGGGCTAAGCGGCATCTCAAAGCGCATGAACTGGCGAGTAAAATGCGCTGTTAAACTTCTAGGGTAGGGCAAACGGAGAACCGATTAGATCTTTTTATATTATGGTTAATTTAAGAATTCAGCCAAATTCTATCACATTTGTTCAATTTACGTCGCTCCTATTTCAGATAGCGTATTGGGCTATGCGGCATCTCAAAGCGCATGAAATGACGAGTAAAATGCACTATTCAACTTCTAGGGTATGGCAAACAGGGACCCGATTAGATCATTTTATATTATGGTTAATTTAAGAATGCAGGAAAATTCTATCACATTTGTTCAATTTACGTCGCTCCTATTTCAGATAGCGTATTGGGCTAAGCGGCATCTCAAAGCGCATGAACTGGCGAGTAAAATGCGCTGTTAAACTTCTAGGGTAGGGCAAACGGAGAACCGATTAGATCATTTTATATTATGGTTAATTTAAGAATTGAGCCAAATTCTATCACATTTGTTCAATTTACGTCCCTCCTATTTCAGATAGCGTACTGGGCTAGGCGGCATCTTTAAGCGCGTGGAATGGCGAGTGAAATGCACTATTAAACTTCTATGATAGGGCAATCAGAGACCCGATTAGATCATTTTATATTTTGGTTAATATAAGAATTCAGCGAAATTCTATCACATTTGTTCAACTTACGTCGCTCCTATTTCAAATAGCGTATTGAGCTAAGCGGCATCTCAAAGCGCATGAAATGGCGAGCAAAATGCAGTATTAAACTTCCAGGGTAGAGCAAACAGAGACCCGATTAGATCATTTTGTACTAAGGTTAATTTAAGAATTCAGCAAAATTCTATCACATTTGTTCAATTTACGTCGCTCCTATTGCAGATAGCGAACTGGGCTATGCGGCATCTTAAAGCGCGTGGAATGGCGAGTAAAATGCACTACTAATCTTCTATGATTGGGCAATCAGAGACCCGATTAGATCATTTTATATTTTAATTAATATAAGATTTCAGGGAAATTCTATCACATTTGTTCAATTTACGTCGCTCCTATTTCAGATAGCGCATTGGGTTAAGCGGGATCTCAAAGCGCATGAAATGGCGACTAAAATGCACTATTAAACTTCTAGGCTAGGGCGAACAGAGACCCGATTAGATCATTTCACATTAAGGTTAATATAAGAATTCACGGAAATTCTATCACATTTGTTCAATTTACGTCGCTCCTACTTCAGATAGCGTATTAGGCTATGCGGCATCTCAAAGCGCATGAAATGGCGAATAAAATTCGCTATTAAACTTCTAGGGTAGGGCAAACAGAGACCCGATTAGATCATTTTATATTACGATTAATATAAGAATTCAGCGTAATTCTATCACATTTGTTCATCTTACGTCGCTCCTATTTCAGATAGCGTACTGGGCTAGGCGGCATCTTAAAGCGCGTGGAAGGGCGAGTAAAATGGACTACTAAACTTCTATGATAGAGCAATCAGAGACCCGATTAGATCATTTTATATTTTGTTTAATATAAGATTTCAGGGAAATTCTATCACATTTGTTCAATTTACGTCGCTCCTATTTCAGATAGCGTATTGGGCTATGCGGCATCTCAAAGCGCATGAAATGGCGAACAAAATGCACTATTAAACTTCTAGGGTAGGATGAACAGAGACCCGATTAGATCATTTTACATTAAGGTTAATATAAGTATTCAGCGAGATTCTATCACACTTGTTCAATTTACGTCGCTTCTATTTCAGACAGCGTACTGGGCTAGGCGGCATCTTAAAGCGCGTGGAATGTCGAGTAAAATGCACTATTAACCTTCTATGATAGGGCAATCAGAGACCAGATTAGATCATTTTATACTTTGGTTAATATAAGAATTCAGCGAAATTCTATCACATTTGTTCAATTTACGTCGCTCCTATTTCAGATAGCGTATTGGGCTAAGCGGCACCTAAAAGCGCATGAAATGGCGAGTATAATGCACTATTATACTTCTAGGATAAGGCAAACAGAGACCCGATTAGATCATTTTATATTACGGTTAATATAAGAATGCAGCGTGATTCTATCACATTTGTTCAAGTTACGTCGCTCCTATTTCAGATAGCGTACTGGGCTATGCGGCATCTTAAAGCGCGTGGAATGGCGAGTAAAATGCACTATTAAACTTCTATGATAGGGCAATCAGAGACCCGATTAGATCATTTTATATTTTGGTTGATATAAGAATTCAACGAAATTCTATCACATTTGTAAAATTTACGTCGCTCCTATTACAGATAGCTTATTGGGCTTAGCGGCATCTCAAAGCACATGCAATGGCGAGTAAAATGCACTATTAAACTTCTAGGCTAGGGCGAACAGAGACCCGATTAGATCATTTTATATTATGGTTAATATAAGATTTCAGGGAGATTCTATCACATCTGTTCAATTTACGTCGCTCCTATTTCAGATAGCGTATTCGGCTAACCGGCATCTCAAAGCGCATAAAATGGCGAATAAAATGCACTATTAAACTACTAGGCTGGGGCGAACAGAGACCCGATTAGATCATTTTATATTTTGGTTAATATAAGAATTCTGCGAAATTCTATCACATTTGTTCAATTTACGTCGCTCCTATTTCAGATAGCTTATTGGGCTTAGCGGCATCTCAATCCGCATGAAATGACGAGTATAATGCACTATTAAACTGCTAGGATAAGGCAAACAGAGACCCGATTAGATCATTTTACATTAAGGTTAATATAAGAATGCAGCGTAATTCTGTCACATTTGATCAACTTACGTCGCTCCTGTTACAGATAGCTTATTGGGCTCAGCGGCATCTAAAAGCGCATGAAATGGCGAGTATAATGCACTATTAAACTTCTAGGGTAGGGCAAACAGGGACCCGATTAGATCATTTTATATTATGGTTAATTTAAGAATTCAGCGTAAGTCTATCACATTTGTTCAATTTACGGTGCTTCTATTACAGATAGCTTATTAGGCTTAGCGGCAACTCAAAGCGCATGAAATGACGAGTGAAATGCACTATTAAACTTCTAGGGTAGGGCAAACAGAGACCCGATTAGGTCATTTTATATTATGGTTAATTTAAGAATTCAGCAAAATTCTATCACATTTGTTCAATTTACGTCGTTCCTATTTCAGATAGCGTCCTGTGCTAAGCGGCATCTAAAAGCGCATGAAATGGCGAGTATAATGCACTATTATACTTCTAGGATGAGGCAAACAGAGACCCGATTAGATCATTTTAAATTATGGTTAATTTAAGAATTCAGCAAAATTCTATCACATTTGTTCAATTTCCGTCGCTCCTATTTCAGATAGCGTACTGGGCTAGGCGGCATCTTAAAGCGGGTGGAATGGCGAGTAGAATGCACTATTAAAATTCTATGATAGGGCAATCAGAGACCCGATTAGATCATTTTATATTTTGGTTAATATAAGAATTCAGCGAAATTCTATCACATTTGTTCAATTTGCGTCGCTCCTATTACAAATACCTTATTGGGCTCAGCGGCATCTCAAAGCGCATGAAATGACGAGTGAAATGCACTATTAAACTTCTAGGCTAGGGCGAACAGAGACCCGAGCAGATCATTTTACATTATGGTTAATAAAAGAATTCAGCGAAATTCTATCACATTTGTTCAACTTACGTCGCTCCTATTTCAGATAGCGTATTGGGCTAAGCGGCATCGCAAAGCGCATGAAATGGCGAGTGAAATGCACCATTAGACTTCTATGGTAGGGCGAACAGAGACCCGATTAGATCATTTTATATTTTGGTTAATATAAGAATTCAGTGAAATTCTATCACATTTGTTCAATTTACGTCGCTCCTATTTCAAATAGCGTATTGGGCTCAGCGGCATCTCATAGCGCATGAAATGGCGAGCAAAATGCACTATTAAACTTCTAGGGTAGGGCAAACAGAGACCCGATTAGATCATTTTATGTTATGGTTAATTTAAGAATTCAGCGAAATTCTATCACATTTGTTCAACTTACGTCGCTCCTATTTCAAATAGCGTATTGAGCTAAGCGGCATCTCAAAGCGCATGAAATGGCGAGCAAAATGCAGTATTAAACTTCCAGGGTAGAGCAAACAGAGACCCGATTAGATCATTTTGTACTAAGGTTAATTTAAGAATTCAGCAAAATTCTATCACATTTGTTCAATTTACGTCGCTCCTATTGCAGATAGCGAACTGGGCTATGCGGCATCTTAAAGCGCGTGGAATGGCGAGTAAAATGCACTACTAATCTTCTATGATAGGGCAATCAGAGACCCGATTAGATCATTTTATATTTTAATTAATATAAGATTTCAGGGAAATTCTATCACATTTGTTCAATTTACGTCGCTCCTATTTCAGATAGCGCATTGGGTTAAGCGGGATCTCAAAGCGCATGAAATGGCGACTAAAATGCACTATTAAACTTCTAGGCTAGGGCGAACAGAGACCCGATTAGATCATTTCACATTAAGGTTAATATAAGAATTCACGGAAATTCTATCACATTTGTTCAATTTACGTCGCTCCTACTTCAGATAGGGTATTAGGCTATGCGGCATCTCAAAGCGCATGAAATGGCGAATAAAATTCGCTATTAAACTTCTAGGGTAGGGCAAACAGAGACCCGATTAGATCATTTTATATTACGATTAATATAAGAATTCAGCGTAATTCTATCACATTTGTTCATCTTACGTCGCTCCTATTTCAGATAGCGTACTGGGCTAGGCGGCATCTTAAAGCGCGTGGAAGGGCGAGTAAAATGGACTACTAAACTTCTATGATAGAGCAATCAGAGACCCGATTAGATCATTTTATACTTTGTTTAATATAAGATTTCAGGGAAATTCTATCACATTTGTTCAATTTACGTCGCTCCTATTTCAGATAGCGTATTGGGCTATGCGGCATCTCAAAGCGCATGAAATGGCGAACAAAATGCACTATTAAACTTCTAGGGTAGGATGAACAGAGACCCGATTAGATCATTTTACATTAAGGTTAATATAAGTATTCAGCGAGATTCTATCACACTTGTTCAATTTACGTCGCTTCTATTTCAGACAGCGTACTGGGCT
Source organism: Macropis europaea (assembly GCA_916610135.2). Taxonomy (NCBI): domain Eukaryota; kingdom Metazoa; phylum Arthropoda; class Insecta; order Hymenoptera; family Melittidae; genus Macropis; species Macropis europaea. The sequence continues at coordinate 130,509 of CAKAJE020001893.1, forward strand.
AGGCGGCATCTTAAAGCGCGTGGAATGTCGAGTAAAATGCACTATTAACCTTCTATGATAGGGCAATCAGAGACCAGATTAGATCATTTTATACTTTGGTTAATATAAGAATTCAGCGAAATTCTATCACATTTGTTCAATTTACGTCGCTCCTATTTCAGATAGCGTATTGGGCTAAGCGGCATCTAAAAGCGCATGAAATGGCGAGTATAATGCACTATTATACTTCTAGGATAAGGCAAACAGAGACCCGATTAGATCATTTTATATTACGGTTAATATAAGAATGCAGCGTGATTCTATCACATTTGTTCAAGTTACGTCGCTCCTATTTCAGATAGCGTACTGGGCTATGCGGCATCTTAAAGCGCGTGGAATGGCGAGTAAAATGCACTATTAAACTTCTATGATAGGGCAATCAGAGACCCGATTAGATCATTTTATATTTTGGTTGATATAAGAATTCAACGAAATTCTATCACATTTGTAAAATTTACGTCGCTCCTATTACAGATAGCTTATTGGGCTTAGCGGCATCTCAAAGCACATGCAATGGCGAGTAAAATGCACTATTAAACTTCTAGGCTAGGGCGAACAGAGACCCGATTAGATCATTTTATATTATGGTTAATATAAGATTTCAGGGAGATTCTATCACATCTGTTCAATTTACGTCGCTCCTATTTCAGATAGCGTATTCGGCTAAGCGGCATCTCATAGCGCATAAAATGGCGAATAAAATGCACTATTAAATTACTAGGCTAGGGCGAACAGAGACCCGATTAGATCATTTTATATTTTGGTTAATATAAGAATTCTGCGAAATTCTATCACATTTGTCCAATTTACGTCGCTCCTATTTCAGATAGCTTATTGGGCTTAGCGGCATCTCAATCCGCATGAAATGACGAGTATAATGCACTATTAAACTGCTAGGATAAGGCAAACAGAGACCCGATTAGATCATTTTTCATTAAGGTTAATATAAGAATTCAACGAAATTCTATCACATTTGTTCAATTTACGTCGCTCCTATTTCAGATAGCGTATTGGGCTAAGCGGCATCTCAAAGCGCATGAACTGGCGAGTAAAATGCGCTGTTAAACTTCTAGGGTAGGGCAAACGGAGAACCGATTAGATCTTTTTATATTATGGTTAATTTAAGAATTCAGCCAAATTCTATCACATTTGTTCAATTTACGTCGCTCCTATTTCAGATAGCGTATTGGGCTATGCGGCATCTCAAAGCGCATGAAATGACGAGTAAAATGCACTATTCAACTTCTAGGGTATGGCAAACAGGGACCCGATTAGATCATTTTATATTATGGTTAATTTAAGAATGCAGGAAAATTCTATCACATTTGTTCAATTTACGTCGCTCCTATTTCAGATAGCGTATTGGGCTAAGCGGCATCTCAAAGCGCATGAACTGGCGAGTAAAATGCGCTGTTAAACTTCTAGGGTAGGGCAAACGGAGAACCGATTAGATCATTTTATATTATGGTTAATTTAAGAATTGAGCCAAATTCTATCACATTTGTTCAATTTACGTCCCTCCTATTTCAGATAGCGTACTGGGCTAGGCGGCATCTTTAAGCGCGTGGAATGGCGAGTGAAATGCACTATTAAACTTCTATGATAGGGCAATCAGAGACCCGATTAGATCATTTTATATTACGGTTAATATAAGAATGCAGCGTGATTCTATCACATTTGTTCAAGTTACGTCGCTCCTATTTCAGATAGCGTACTGGGCTGCGCGGCATCTTAAAGCGCGTGGAATGGCGAGTGAAATGCACTATTAAACTTCTATGATAGGGCCATCAGAGACCCGATTAGATCATTTTATATTTTGTTTAATATAAGATTTCAGGGAAATTCTATCACATTTGTTCAATTTACGTCGCTCCTATTTCAGATAGCGTATTGGGCTAGGCGGCATCTCAAAGCGCATGAAATGACGAGTGAAATGCACTATTATACTTCTAGGGTAGGGCGAACAGAGACCCGAAGAGATCATTTTACATTAAGGTGAATATAAGAATGCAGCGTAATTCTGTCACATTTGTTCAACTTACGTCGCTCCTATTTCAGATAGCGTATTGGGTTAAGCGTCATCTCAAAGCGCATGAAATGACGAGTGAAATGCACTATTAAACTTCTAGGGTAGGGCGAACAGAGACCCGATTACATCATTTTACATTAAGGTTAATATAAGTATTCAGCGAGATTCTATCACACTTGTGCAATTTACGTCGCTTCTATTTCAGACAGCGTACTGGGCTAGGCGGCATCTTAAAGCGCGTGGAATGGCGAGTAAAATGCACTATTAACCTTCTATGATAGGGCAATCAGAGACCAGATTAGATCATTTTATACTTTGGTTAATATAAGAATTCAGCGAAATTCTATCACATTTGTTCAATTTACGTGGCTCCTGTTTCAGATAGCGTATTGGGCTAGGCGGCATCTTAAAGCGCGTGGAATGGCGAGTAATATGCACCACTAAACTTCTATGATAGGGCAATCAGAGACCCGATTAGATCATTTTATATTTTGGTTAATATAAGAATTCAGCGAAATTCTATCACATTTGTTCAATTTACGTCGCTCCTATTTCAGATAGCGTATTGGGTTAAGCGGCATCTCAAAGCGCATGAAATGACGAGTGAAATGCACTATTAAACTTCTAGGGTAGGGCAAACAGGGACCCGATTAGATCATTTTATATTATGGTTAATTTAAGAATTCAGCAAAATTCTATCACATTTGTTCAATTTACGTCGTTCCTATTTCAGATAGCGTCCTGTTCTAAGCGGCATCTAAAAGCGCATGAAATGGCGAGTATAATGCACTATTATACTTCTAGGATGAGGCAAACAGAGACCCGATTAGATCATTTTAAATTATGGTTAATTTAAGAATTCAGCAAAATTCTATCACATTTGTTCAATTTCCGTCGCTCCTATTTCAGATAGCGTACTGGGCTAGGCGGCATCTTAAAGCGGGTGGAATGGCGAGTAGAATGCACTATTAAAATTCTATGATAGGGCAATCAGAGACCCGATTATATCATTTTATATTTTGGTTAATATAAGAATTCAGCGAAATTCTATCACATTTGTTCAATTTGCGTCGCTCCTATTACAAATAGCTTATTGGGCTCAGCGGCATCTCAAAGCGCATGAAATGACGAGTGAAATGCACTATTAAACTTCTAGGCTAGGGCGAACAGAGACCCGAGCAGATCATTTTACATTAAGGTTAATATAAGTATTCAGCGAGATTCTATCACACTTGTTCAATTTACGTCGCTTCTATTTCAGACAGCGTACTGGGCTAGGCGGCATCTTAAAGCGCGTGGAATGTCGAGTAAAATGCACTATTAAACTTCTATGATAGGGCAATCAGAGACCCGATTAGATCATTTTATATTTTGTTTAATATAAGATTTCAGGGAAATTCTATCACATTTGTTCAATTTACGTCGCTCCTATTTCAGATAGCGTATTGGGCTAGGCGGCATCTTAAAGCGCATGAAATGACGAGTGAAATGCACTATTATACTTCTAGGGTAGGGCGAACAGAGACCCGAAGAGATCATTTTACATTAAGGTGAATATAAGAATGCAGCGTAATTCTGTCACATTTGTTCAATTTACGTCGCTCCTATTTCAGATAGCGTATTGGGTTAAGCGGCATCTCAAAGCGCATGAAATGACGAGTGAAATGCACTATTAAACTTCTAGGGTAGGGCAAACAGGGACCCGATTAGATCATTTTATACTATGGTTAATTTAAGAATTCAGCGAAATTCTATCACATTTGTTCAATTTACGGTGCTTCTATTACAGATAGCTTATTAGGCTTAGCGGCAACTCAAAGCGCATGAAATGACGAGTGAAATGCACTATTAAACTTCTAGGGTAGGGCAAACAGAGACCCGATTAGATCATTTTATATTATGGTTAATTTAAGAATTCAGCAAAATTCTATCACATTTGTTCAATTTACGTCGTTCCTATTTCAGATAGCGTCCTGTGCTAAGCGGCATCTAAAAGCGCATGAAATGGCGAGTATAATGCACTATTATACTTCTAGGATGAGGCAAACAGAGACCCGATTAGATCATTTTAAATTATGGTTAATTTAAGAATTCAGCAAAATTCTATCACATTTGTTCAATTTCCGTCGCTCCTATTTCAGATAGCGTACTGGGCTAGGCGGCATCTTAAAGCGGGTGGAATGGCGAGTAGAATGCACTATTAAAATTCTATGATAGGGCAATCAGAGACCCGATTAGATCATTTTATATTTTGGTTAATATAAGAATTCAGCGAAATTCTATCACATTTGTTCAATTTGCGTCGCTCCTATTACAAATACCTTATTGGGCTCAGCGGCATCTCAAAGCGCATGAAATGACGAGTGAAATGCACTATTAAACTTCTAGGCTAGGGCGAACAGAGACCCGAGCAGATCATTTTACATTATGGTTAATAAAAGAATTCAGCGAAATTCTATCACATTTGTTCAACTTACGTCGCTCCTATTTCAGATAGCGTATTGGGCTAAGCGGCATCGCAAAGCGCATGAAATGGCGAGTGAAATGCTCCATTAGACTTCTATGGTAGGGCGAACAGAGACCCGATTAGATCATTTTATATTTTGGTTAATATAAGAATTCAGTGAAATTCTATCACATTTGTTCAATTTACGTCGCTCCTATTTCAAATAGCGTATTGGGCTCAGCGGCATCTCATAGCGCATGAAATGGCGAGCAAAATGCACTATTAAACTTCTAGGGTAGGGCAAACAGAGACCCGATTAGATCATTTTATGTTATGGTTAATTTAAGAATTCAGCGAAATTCTATCACATTTGTTCAACTTACGTCGCTCCTATTTCAAATAGCGTATTGAGCTAAGCGGCATCTCAAAGCGCATGAAATGGCGAGCAAAATGCAGTATGAAACTTCCAGGGTAGAGCAAACAGAGACCCGATTAGATCATTTTGTACTAAGGTTAATTTAAGAATTCAGCAAAATTCTATCACATTTGTTCAATTTACGTCGCTCCTATTGCAGATAGCGAACTGGGCTATGCGGCATCTTAAAGCGCGTGGAATGGCGAGTAAAATGCACTACTAATCTTCTATGATAGGGCAATCAGAGACCCGATTAGATCATTTTATATTTTAATTAATATAAGATTTCAGGGAAATTCTATCACATTTGTTCAATTTACGTCGCTCCTATTTCAGATAGCGTATTGGGTTAAGCGGGATCTTTAAGCGCGTGGAATGGCGAGTGAAATGCACTATTAAACTTCTATGATAGGGCAATCAGAGACCCGATTAGATCATTTTATATTACGGTTAATATAAGAATGCAGCGTGATTCTATCACATTTGTTCAAGTTACGTCGCTCCTATTTCAGATAGCGTACTGGGCTGCGCGGCATCTTAAAGCGCGTGGAATGGCGAGTGAAATGCACTATTAAACTTCTATGATAGGGCCATCAGAGACCCGATTAGATCATTTTATATTTTGTTTAATATAAGATTTCAGGGAAATTCTATCACATTTGTTCAATTTACGTCGCTCCTATTTCAGATAGCGTATTGGGCTAGGCGGCATCTCAAAGCGCATGAAATGACGAGTGAAATGCACTATTATACTTCTAGGGTAGGGCGAACAGAGACCCGAAGAGATCATTTTACATTAAGGTGAATATAAGAATGCAGCGTAATTCTGTCACATTTGTTCAACTTACGTCGCTCCTATTTCAGATAGCGTATTGGGTTAAGCGTCATCTCAAAGCGCATGAAATGACGAGTGAAATGCACTATTAAACTTCTAGGGTAGGGCGAACAGAGACCCGATTACATCATTTTACATTAAGGTTAATATAAGTATTCAGCGAGATTCTATCACACTTGTGCAATTTACGTCGCTTCTATTTCAGACAGCGTACTGGGCTAGGCGGCATCTTAAAGCGCGTGGAATGGCGAGTAAAATGCACTATTAACCTTCTATGATAGGGCAATCAGAGACCAGATTAGATCATTTTATACTTTGGTTAATATAAGAATTCAGCGAAATTCTATCACATTTGTTCAATTTACGTGGCTCCTGTTTCAGATAGCGTATTGGGCTAGGCGGCATCTTAAAGCGCGTGGAATGGCGAGTAATATGCACCACTAAACTTCTATGATAGTGCAATCAGAGACCCGATTAGATCATTTTATATTTTGGTTAATATAAGAATTCAGCGAAATTCTATCACATTTGTTCAATTTACGTCGCTCCTATTTCAGATAGCGTATTGGGTTAAGCGGCATCTCAAAGCGCATGAAATGACGAGTGAAATGCACTATTAAACTTCTAGGGTAGGGCAAACAGGGACCCGATTAGATCATTTTATATTATGGTTAATTTAAGAATTCAGCAAAATTCTATCACATTTGTTCAATTTACGTCGTTCCTATTTCAGATAGCGTCCTGTGCTAAGCGGCATCTAAAAGCGCATGAAATGGCGAGTATAATGCACTATTATACTTCTAGGATGAGGCAAACAGAGACCCGATTAGATCATTTTAAATTATGGTTAATTTAAGAATTCAGCAAAATTCTATCACATTTGTTCAATTTCCGTCGCTCCTATTTCAGATAGCGTACTGGGCTAGGCGGCATCTTACAGCGGGTGGAATGGCGAGTAGAATGCACTATTAAAATTCTATGATAGGGCAATCAGAGACCCGATTATATCATTTTATATTTTGGTTAATATAAGAATTCAGCGAAATTCTATCACATTTGTTCAATTTGCGTCGCTCCTATTACAAATAGCTTATTGGGCTCAGCGGCATCTCAAAGCGCATGAAATGACGAGTGAAATGCACTATTAAACTTCTAGGCTAGGGCGAACAGAGACCCGAGCAGATCATTTTACATTAAGGTTAATATAAGTATTCAGCGAGATTCTATCACACTTGTTCAATTTACGTCGCTTCTATTTCAGACAGCGTACTGGGCTAGGCGGCATCTTAAAGCGCGTGGAATGTCGAGTAAAATGCACTATTAAACTTCTATGATAGGGCAATCAGAGACCCGATTAGATCATTTTATATTTTGTTTAATATAAGATTTCAGGGAAATTCTATCACATTTGTTCAATTTACGTCGCTCCTATTTCAGATAGCGTATTGGGCTAGGCGGCATCTTAAAGCGCATGAAATGACGAGTGCAATGCACTATTATACTTCTAGGGTAGGGCGAACAGAGACCCGAAGAGATCATTTTACATTAAGGTGAATATAAGAATGCAGCGTAATTCTGTCACATTTGTTCAATTTACGTCGCTCCTATTTCAGATAGCGTATTGGGTTAAGCGGCATCTCAAAGCGCATGAAATGACGAGTGAAATGCACTATTAAACTTCTAGGGTAGGGCAAACAGGGACCCGATTAGATCATTTTATATTATGGTTAATTTAAGAATTCAGCGAAATTCTATCACATTTGTTCAATTTACGGTCCTTCTATTACAGATAGCTTATTAGGCTTAGCGGCAACTCAAAGCGCATGAAATGACGAGTGAAATGCACTATTAAACTTCTAGGGTAGGGCAAACAGAGACCCGATTAGGTCATTTTATATTATGGTTAATTTAAGAATTCAGCAAAATTCTATCACATTTGTTCAATTTACGTCGTTCCTATTTCAGATAGCGTCCTGTGCTAAGCGGCATCTAAAATCGCATGAAATGGCGAGTATAATGCACTATTATACTTCTAGGATGAGGCAAACAGAGACCCGATTAGATCATTTTAAATTATGGTTAATTTAAGAATTCAGCAAAATTCTATCACATTTGTTCAATTTCCGTCGCTCCTATTTCAGATAGCGTACTGGGCTAGGCGGCATCTTAAAGCGGGTGGAATGGCGAGTAGAATGCACTATTAAAATTCTATGATAGGGCAATCAGAGACCCGATTAGATCATTTTATATTTTGGTTAATATAAGAATTCAGCGAAATTCTATCACATTTGTTCAATTTGCGTCGCTCCTATTACAAATACCTTATTGGGCTCAGCGGCATCTCAAAGCGCATGAAATGACGAGTGAAATGCACTATTAAACTTCTAGGCTAGGGCGAACAGAGACCCGAGCAGATCATTTTACATTATGGTTAATAAAAGAATTCAGCGAAATTCTATCACATTTGTTCAACTTACGTCGCTCCTATTTCAGATAGCGTATTGGGCTAAGCGGCATCGCAAAGCGCATGAAATGGCGAGTGAAATGCACCATTAGACTTCTATGGTAGGGCGAACAGAGACCCGATTAGATCATTTTATATTTTGGTTAATATAAGAATTCAGTGAAATTCTATCACATTTGTTCAATTTACGTCGCTCCTATTTCAAATAGCGTATTGGGCTCAGCGGCATCTCATAGCGCATGAAATGGCGAGCAAAATGCACTATTAAACTTCTAGGGTAGGGCAAACAGAGACCCGATTAGATCATTTTATGTTATGGTTAATTTAAGAATTCAGCGAAATTCTATCACATTTGTTCAACTTACGTCGCTCCTATTTCAAATAGCGTATTGAGCTAAGCGGCATCTCAAAGCGCATGAAATGGCGAGCAAAATGCAGTATTAAACTTCCAGGGTAGAGCAAACAGAGACCCGATTAGATCATTTTGTACTAAGGTTAATTTAAGAATTCAGCAAAATTCTATCACATTTGTTCAATTTACGTCGCTCCTATTGCAGATAGCGAACTGGGCTATGCGGCATCTTAAAGCGCGTGGAATGGCGAGTAAAATGCACTACTAATCTTCTATGATAGGGCAATCAGAGACCCGATTAGATCATTTTATATTTTAATTAATATAAGATTTCAGGGAAATTCTACCACATTTGTTCAATTTACGTCGCTCCTATTTCAGATAGCGTATTGGGTTAAGCGGGATCTCAAAGCGCATGAAATGGCGACTAAAATGCACTATTAAACTTCTAGGCTAGGGCGAACAGAGACCCGATTAGATCATTTCACATTAAGGTTAATATAAGAATTCACGGAAATTCTATCACATTTGTTCAATTTACGTCGCTCCTACTTCAGATAGCGTATTAGGCTATGCGGCATCTCAAAGCGCATGAAATGGCGAATAAAATTCGCTATTAAACTTCTAGGGTAGGGCAAACAGAGACCCGATTAGATCATTTTATATTACGATTAATATAAGAATTCAGCGTAATTCTATCACATTTGTTCATCTTACGTCGCTCCTATTTCAGATAGCGTACTGGGCTAGGCGGCATCTTAAAGCGCGTGGAAGGGCGAGTAAAATGGACTACTAAACTTCTATGATAGAGCAATCAGAGACCCGATTAGATCATTTTATATTTTGTTTAATATAAGATTTCAGGGAAATTCTATCACATTTGTTCAATTTACGTCGCTCCTATTTCAGATAGCGTATTGGGCTATGCGGCATCTCAAAGCGCATGAAATGGCGAACAAAATGCACTATTAAACTTCTAGGGTAGGATGAACAGAGACCCGATTAGATCATTTTACATTAAGGTTAATATAAGTATTCAGCGAGATTCTATCACACTTGTTCAATTTACGTCGCTTCTATTTCAGACAGCGTACTGGGCTAGGCGGCATCTTAAAGCGCGTGGAATGTCGAGTAAAATGCACTATTAACCTTCTATGATAGGGCAATCAGAGACCAGATTAGATCATTTTATACTTTGGTTAATATAAGAATTCAGCGAAATTCTATCACATTTGTTCAATTTACGTCGCTCCTATTTCAGATAGCGTATTGGGCTAAGCGGCATCTAAAAGCGCATGAAATGGCGAGTATAATGCACTATTATACTCTAGGATAAGGCAAACAGAGACCCGATTAGATCATTTTATATTACGGTTAATATAAGAATGCAGCGTGATTCTATCACATTTGTTCAAGTTACGTCGCTCCTATTTCAGATAGCGTACTGGGCTATGCGGCATCTTAAAGCGCGTGGAATGGCGAGTAAAATGCACTATTAAACTTCTATGATAGGGCAATCAGAGACCCGATTAGATCATTTTATATTTTGGTTGATATAAGAATTCAACGAAATTCTATCACATTTGTAAAATTTACGTCGCTCCTATTACAGATAGCTTATTGGGCTTAGCGGCATCTCAAAGCACATGCAATGGCGAGTAAAATGCACTATTAAACTTCTAGGCTAGGGCGAACAGAGATCCGATTAGATCATTTTATATTATGGTTAATATAAGATTTCAGGGAGATTCTATCACATCTGTTCAATTTACGTCGCTCCTATTTCAGATAGCGTATTCGGCTAAGCGGCATCTCAAAGCGCATAAAATGGCGAATAAAATGCACTATTAAACTACTAGGCTAGGGCGAACAGAGACCTGATTAGATCATTTTATATTTTGGTTAATATAAGAATTCTGCGAAATTCTATCACATTTGTTCAATTTACGTCGCTCCTATTTCAGATAGCTTATTGGGCTTAGCGGCATCTCAATCCGCATGAAATGACGAGTATAATGCACTATTAAACTGCTAGGATAAGGCAAACAGAGACCCGATTAGATCATTTTTCATTAAGGTTAATATAAGAATTCAACGAAATTCTATCACATTTGTTCAATTTACGTCGCTCCTATTTCAGATAGCGTATTGGGCTAAGCGGCATCTCAAAGCGCATGAACTGGCGAGTAAAATGCGCTGTTAAACTTCTAGGGTAGGGCAAACGGAGAACCGATTAGATCTTTTTATATTATGGTTAATTTAAGAATTCAGCCAAATTCTATCACATTTGTTCAATTTACGTCGCTCCTATTTCAGATAGCGTATTGGGCTATGCGGCATCTCAAAGCGCATGAAATGACGAGTAAAATGCACTATTCAACTTCTAGGGTATGGCAAACAGGGACCCGATTAGATCATTTTATATTATGGTTAATTTAAGGATGCAGGAAAATTCTATCACATTTGTTCAATTTACGTCGCTCCTATTTCAGATAGCGTATTGGGCTAAGCGGCATCTCAAAGCGCATGAACTGGCGAGTAAAATGCGCTGTTAAACTTCTAGGGTAGGGCAAACGGAGAACCGATTAGATCATTTTATATTATGGTTAATTTAAGAATTGAGTCAAATTCTATCACATTTGTTCAATTTACGTCCCTCCTATTTCAGATAGCGTACTGGGCTAGGCGGCATCTTTAAGCGCGTGGAATGGCGAGTGAAATGCACTATTAAACTTCTATGATAGGGCAATCAGAGACCCGATTAGATCATTTTATATTACGGTTAATATAAGAATGCAGCGTGATTCTATCACATTTGTTCAAGTTACGTCGCTCCTATTTCAGATAGCGTACTGGGCTGGGCGGCATCTTAAAGCGCGTGGAATGGCGAGTGAAATGCACTATTAAACTTCTATGATAGGGCCATCAGAGACCCGATTAGATCATTTTATATTTTGTTTAATATAAGATTTCAGGGAAATTCTATCACATTTGTTCAATTTACGTCGCTCCTATTTCAGATAGCGTATTGGGCTAGGCGGCATCTCAAAGCGCATGAAATGACGAGTGAAATGCACTATTATACTTCTAGGGTAGGGCGAACAGAGACCCGAAGAGATCATTTTACATTAAGGTGAATATAAGAATGCAGCGTAATTCTGTCACATTTGTTCAACTTACGTCGCTCCTATTTCAGATAGCGTATTGGGTTAAGCGTCATCTCAAAGCGCATGAAATGACGAGTGAAATGCACTATTAAACTTCTAGGGTAGGGCGAACATAGACCCGATTACATCATTTTACATTAAGGTTAATATAAGTATTCAGCGAGATTCTATCACACTTGTGCAATTTACGTCGCTTCTATTTCAGACAGCGTACTGGGCTAGGCGGCATCTTAAAGCGCGTGGAATGGCGAGTAAAATGCACTATTAACCTTCTATGATAGGGCAATCAGAGACCAGATTAGATCATTTTATACTTTGGTTAATATAAGAATTCAGCGAAATTCTATCACATTTGTTCAATTTACGTGGCTCCTGTTTCAGATAGCGTATTGGGCTAGGCGGCATCTTAAAGCGCGTGGAATGGCGAGTAATATGCACCACTAAACTTCTATGATAGGGCAATCAGAGACCCGATTAGATCATTTTATATTTTGGTTAATATAAGAATTCAGCGAAATTCTATCACATTTGTTCAATTTACGTCGCTTCTATTACAGATAGCTTATTAGGCTTAGCGGCAACTCAAAGCGCATGAAATGACGAGTGAAATGCACTATTAAACTTCTAGGGTAGGGCAAACAGAGACCCGATTAGATCATTTTATATTTTGTTTAATATAAGATTTCAGGGAAATTCTATCACATTTGTTCAATTTACGTCGCTCCTATTTCAGATAGCGTATTGGGCTAGGCGGCATCTTAAAGCGCATGAAATGACGAGTGCAATGCACTATTATACTTCTAGGGTAGGGCGAACAGAGACCCGAAGAGATCATTTTACATTAAGGTGAATATAAGAATGCAGCGTAATTCTGTCACATTTGTTCAATTTACGTCGCTCCTATTTCAGATAGCGTATTGGGTTAAGCGGCATCTCAAAGCGCATGAAATGACGAGTGAAATGCACTATTAAACTTCTAGGGTAGGGCAAACAGGGACCCGATTAGATCATTTTATACTATGGTTAATTTAAGAATTCAGCGAAATTCTATCACATTTGTTCAATTTACGGTGCTTCTATTACAGATAGCTTATCAGGCTTAGCGGCAACTCAAAGCGCATGAAATGACGAGTGAAATGCACTATTAAACTTCTAGGGTAGGGCAAACAGAGACCCGATTAGGTCATTTTATATTATGGTTAATTTAAGAATTCAGCAAAATTCTATCACATTTGTTCAATTTACGTCGTTCCTATTTCAGATAGCGTCCTGTGCTAAGCGGCATCTAAAAGCGCATGAAATGGCGAGTATAATGCACTATTATACTTCTAGGATGAGGCAAACAGAGACCCGATTAGATCATTTTATATTACGGTTAATATAAGAATTCAGCAAAATTCTATCACATTTGTTCAATTTCCGTCGCTCCTATTTCAGATAGCGTACTGGGCTAGGCGGCATCTTAAAGCGGGTGGAATGGCGAGTAGAATGCACTATTAAAATTCTATGATAGGGCAATCAGAGACCCGATTAGATCATTTTATATTTTGGTTAATATAAGAATTCAGCGAAATTCTATCACATTTGTTCAATTTGCGTCGCTCCTATTACAAATACCTTATTGGGCTCAGCGGCATCTCAAAGCGCATGAAATGACGAGTGAAATGCACTATTAAACTTCTAGGCTAGGGCGAACAGAGACCCGAGCAGATCATTTTACATTATGGTTAATAAAAGAATTCAGCGAAATTCTATCACATTTGTTCAACTTACGTCGCTCCTATTTCAGATAGCGTATTGGGCTAAGCGGCATCGCAAAGCGCATGAAATGGCGAGTGAAATGCTCCATTAGACTTCTATGGTAGGGCGAACAGAGACCCGATTAGATCATTTTATATTTTGGTTAATATAAGAATTCAGTGAAATTCTATCACATTTGTTCAATTTACGTCGCTCCTATTTCAAATAGCGTATTGGGCTCAGCGGCATCTCATAGCGCATGAAATGGCGAGCAAAATGCACTATTAAACTTCTAGGGTAGGGCAAACAGAGACCCGATTAGATCATTTTGTACTAAGGTTAATTTAAGAATTCAGCAAAATTCTATCACATTTGTTCAATTTACGTCGCTCCTATTTCAGATAGCGTATTGGGTTAAGCGGGATCTCAAAGCGCATGAAATGGCGAGTAAAATGCACTACTAATCTTCTATGATAGGGCAATCAGAGACCCGATTAGATCATTTTATATTTTAATTAATATAAGATTTCAGGGAAATTCTATCACATTTGTTCAATTTACGTCGCTCCTATTTCAGATAGCGAATTGGGTTAAGCGGCATCTCAAAGCGCATGAAATGACGAGTGAAATGCACTATTAAACTTCTAGGGTAGGGCAAACAGGGACCCGATTAGATCATTTTATATTATGGTTAATTTAAGAATTCAGCGAAATTCTATCACATTTGTTCAATTTACGGTGCTTCTATTACAGATAGCTTATTAGGCTTAGCGGCAACTCAAAGCGCATGAAATGACGAGTGAAATGCACTATTAAACTTCTAGGGTAGGGCAAACAGAGACCCGATTAGGTCATTTTATATTATGGTTAATTTAAGAATCCAGCAAAATTCTATCACATTTGTTCAATTTACGTCGTTCCTATTTCAGATAGCGTCCTGTGCTAAGCGGCATCTAAAATCGCATGAAATGGTGAGTATAATGCACTATTATACTTCTAGGATGAGGCAAACAGAGACCCGATTAGATCATTTTAAATTATGGTTAATTTAAGAATTCAGCAAAATTCTATCACATTTGTTCAATTTCCGTCGCTCCTATTTCAGATAGCGTACTGGGCTAGGCGGCATCTTAAAGCGGGTGGAATGGCGAGTAGAATGCACTATTAAAATTGTATGATAGGGCAATCAGAGACCCGATTAGATCATTTTATATTTTGGTTAATATAAGAATTCAGCGAAATTCTATCACATTTGTTCAATTTGCGTCGCTCCTATTACAAATAGCTTATTGGGCTCAGCGGCATCTCAAAGCGCATGAAATGACGAGTGAAATGCACTATTAAACTTCTAGGCTAGGGCGAACAGAGACCCGAGCAGATCATTTTACATTATGGTTAATAAAAGAATTCAGCGAAATTCTATCACATTTGTTCAACTTACGTCGCTCCTATTTCAGATAGCGTATTGGGCTAAGCGGCATCGCAAAGCGCATGAAATGGCGAGTGAAATGCACCATTAGACTTCTATGGTAGGGCAAACAGAGACCCGATTAGATCATTTTATATTTTGGTTAATATAAGAATTCAGCGAAATTCTATCACATTTGTTCAATTTACGTCGCTCCTATTTCAAATAGCGTATTGGGCTCAGCGGCATCTCATAGCGCATGAAATGGCGAGCAAAATGCACTATTAAACTTCTAGGGTAGGGCAAACAGAGACCCGATTAGATCATTTTATGTTATGGTTAATTTAAGAATTCAGCGAAATTCTATCACATTTGTTCAACTTACGTCGCTCCTATTTCAAATAGCGTATTGAGCTAAGCGGCATCTCAAAGCGCATGAAATGGCGAGCAAAATGCACTATTAAACTTCCAGGGTAGAGCAAACAGAGACCCGATTAGATCATTTTGTACTAAGGTTAATTTAAGAATTCAGCAAAATTCAATCACATTTGTTCAATTTACGTCGCTCCTATTGCAGATAGCGATCTGGGCTATGCGGCATCTTAAAGCGCGTGGAATGGCGAGTAAAATGCACTACTAATCTTCTATGATAGGGCAATCAGAGACCCGATTAGATCATTTTATATTTTAATTAATATAAGATTTCAGGGAAATTCTATCACATTTGTTCAATTTACGTCGCTCCTATTTCAGATAGCGTATTGGGTTAAGCGGGATCTCAAAGCGCATGAAATGGCGACTAAAATGCACTATTAAACTTCTAGGCTAGGGCGAACAGAGACCCGATTAGATCATTTCACATTAAGGTTAATATAAGAATTCACGGAAATTCTATCACATTTGTTCAATTTACGTCGCTCCTACTTCAGATAGCGTAGTAGACTATGCGGCATCTCAAAGCGCATGAAATGGCGAATAAAATTCGCTATTAAACTTCTAGGGTAGGGCAAACAGAGACCCGATTAGATCATTTTATATTACGATTAATATAAGAATTCAGCGTAATTCTATCACATTTGTTCATCTTACGTCGCTCCTATTTCAGATAGCGTACTGGGCTAGGCGGCATCTTAAAGCGCGTGGAAGGGCGAGTAAAATGGACTACTAAACTTCTATGATAGAGCAATCAGAGACCCGATTAGATCATTTTATATTTTGTTTAATATAAAATTTCAGGGAAATTCTATCACATTTGTTCAATTTACGTCGCTCCTATTTCAGATAGCGTATTGGGCTATGCGGCATCTCAAAGCGCATGAAATGGCGAACAAAATGCACTATTAAACTTCTAGGGTAGGGCGAACAGAGACCCGATTAGATCATTTTACATTAAGGTTAATATAAGTATTCAGCGAGATTCTATCACACTTGTTCAATTTACGTCGCTTCTATTTCAGACAGCGTACTGGGCTAGGCGGCATCTTAAAGCGCGTGGAATGTCGAGTAAAATGCACTATTAACCTTCTATGATAGGGCAATCAGAGACCAGATTAGATCATTTTATACTTTGGTTAATATAAGAATTCAGCGAAATTCTATCACATTTGTTCAATTTACGTCGCTCCTATTTCAGATAGCGTATTGGGCTAAGCGGCACCTAAAAGCGCATGAAATGGCGAGTATAATGCACTATTATACTTCTAGGATAAGGCAAACAGAGACCCGATTAGATCATTTTATATTACGGTTAATATAAGAATGCAGCGTGACTCTATCACATTTGTTCAAGTTACGTCGCTCCTATTTCAGATAGCGTACTGGGCTATGCGGCATCTTAAAGCGCGTGGAATGGCGAGTAAAATGCACTATTATACTTCTAGGATAAGGCAAACAGAGACCCGATTAGATCATTTTATATTACGGTTAATATAAGAATGCAGCGTGATTCTATCACATTTGTTCAAGTTACGTCGCTCCTATTTCAGATAGCGTACTGGGCTATGCGGCATCTTAAAGCGCGTGGAATGGCGAGTAAAATGCACTATTAAACTTCTATGATAGGGCAATCAGAGACCCGATTAGATCATTTTATATTTTGGTTGATATAAGAATTCAACGAAATTCTATCACATTTGTAAAATTTACGTCGCTCCTATTACAGATAGCTTATTGGGCTTAGCGGCATCTCAAAGCACATGCAATGGCGAGTAAAATGCACTATTAAACTTCTAGGCTAGGGCGAACAGAGACCCGATTAGATCATTTTATATTATGGTTAATATAAGATTTCA
The DNA here is from genome assembly GCA_916610135.2 of Macropis europaea. Taxonomy (NCBI): domain Eukaryota; kingdom Metazoa; phylum Arthropoda; class Insecta; order Hymenoptera; family Melittidae; genus Macropis; species Macropis europaea. The sequence continues at coordinate 147,695 of CAKAJE020001893.1, forward strand.
GGGAGATTCTATCACATCTGTTCAATTTACGTCGCTCCTATTTCAGATAGCGTATTCGGCTAAGCGGCATCTCAAAGCGCATAAAATGGCGAATAAAATGCACTATTAAACTACTAGGCTAGGGCGAACAGAGACCCGATTAGATCATTTTATATTTTGGTTAATATAAGAATTCTGCGAAATTCTATCACATTTGTTCAATTTACGTCGCTCCTATTTCAGATAGCGTATTGGGCTTAGCGGCATCTCAATCCGCATGAAATGACGAGTATAATGCACTATTAAACTGCTAGGATAAGGCAAACAGAGACCCGATTAGATCATTTTTCATTAAGGTTAATATAAGAATTCAACGAAATTCTATCACATTTGTTCAATTTACGTCGCTCCTATTTCAGATAGCGTATTGGGCTAAGCGGCATCTCAAAGCGCATGAACTGGCGAGTAAAATGCGCTGTTAAACTTCTAGGGTAGGGCAAACGGAGAACCGATTAGATCTTTTTATATTATGGTTAATTTAAGAATTCAGCCAAATTCTATCACATTTGTTCAATTTACGTCGCTCCTATTTCAGATAGCGTATTGGGCTATGCGGCATCTCAAAGCGCATGAAATGACGAGTAAAATGCACTATTCAACTTCTAGGGTATGGCAAACAGGGACCCGATTAGATCATTTTATATTATGGTTAATTTAAGAATTCAGCAAAATTCTATCACATTTGTTCAATTTACGTCGCTCCTATTTCAGATAGCGTATTGGGCTAAGCGGCATCTCAAAGCGCATGAAATGACGAGTGAAATGCACTATTATACTTCTAGGGTAGGGCGAACAGAGACCCGAAGAGATCATTTTACATTAAGGTGAATATAAGAATGCAGCGTAATTCTGTCACATTTGTTCAACTTACGTCGCTCCTATTTCAGATAGCGTATTGGGTTAAGCGTCATCTCAAAGCGCATGAAATGACGAGTGAAATGCACTATTAAACTTCTAGGGTAGGGCGAACAGAGACCCGATTACATCATTTTACATTAAGGTTAATATAAGTATTCAGCGAGATTCTATCACACTTGTGCAATTTACGTCGCTTCTATTTCAGACAGCGTACTGGGCTAGGCGGCATCTTAAAGCGCGTGGAATGGCGAGTAAAATGCACTATTAACCTTCTATGATAGGGCAATCAGAGACCAGATTAGATCATTTTATACTTTGGTTAATATAAGAATTCAGCGAAATTCTATCACATTTGTTCAATTTACGTCGCTCCTGTTTCAGATAGCGTATTGGGCTAGGCGGCATCTTAAAGCGCGTGGAATGGCGAGTAATATGCACCACTAAACTTCTATGATAGGGCAGTCAGAGACCCGATTAGATCATTTTATATTTTGGTTAATATAAGAATTCAGCGAAATTCTATCACATTTGTTCAATTTGCGTCGCTCCTATTTCAGATAGCGTATTGGGTTAAGCGGCATCTCAAAGCGCATGAAATGACGAGTGAAATGCACTATTAAACTTCTAGGGTAGGGCAAACAGGGACCCGATTAGATCATTTTATATTATGGTTAATTTAAGAATTCAGCAAAATTCTATCACATTTGTTCAATTTACGTCGTTCCTATTTCAGATAGCGTCCTGTGCTAAGCGGCATCCAAAAGCGCATGAAATGGCGAGTATAATGCACTATTATACTTCTAGGATGAGGCAAACAGAGACCCGATTAGATCATTTTAAATTATGGTTAATTTAAGAATTCAGCAAAATTCTATCACATTTGTTCAATTTCCGTCGCTCCTATTTCAGATAGCGTACTGGGCTAGGCGGCATCTTAAAGCGGGTGGAATGGCGAGTAGAATGCACTATTAAAATTCTATGATAGGGCAATCAGAGACCCGATTAGATCATTTTATATTTTGGTTAATATAAGAATTCAGCGAAATTCTATCACATTTGTTCAATTTGCGTCGCTCCTATTACAAATAGCTTATTGGGCTCAGCGGCATCTCAAAGCGCATGAAATGACGAGTGAAATGCACTATTAAACTTCTAGGCTAGGGCGAACAGAGACCCGAGCAGATCATTTTACGTTAAGGTTAATATAAGTATTCAGCGAGATTCTATCACACTTGTTCAATTTACGTCGCTTCTATTTCAGGCAGCGTACTGGGCTAGGCGGCATCTTAAAGCGCGTGGAATGTCGAGTAAAATGCACTATTAAACTTCTATGATAGGGCAATCAGAGACCCGATTAGATCATTTTATATTTTGTTTAATATAAGATTTCAGGGAAATTCTATCACATTTGTTCAATTTACGTCGCTCCTATTTCAGATAGCGTATTGGGCTAGGCGGCATCTTAAAGCGCATGAAATGACGAGTGCAATGCACTATTATACTTCTAGGGTAGGGCGAACAGAGACCCGAAGAGATCATTTTACATTAAGGTGAATATAAGAATGCAGCGTAATTCTGTCACATTTGTTCAATTTACGTCGCTCCTATTTCAGATAGCGTATTGGGCTAAGCGGCATCTCAAAGCGCATGAAATGACGAGTGAAATGCACTATTAAACTTCTAGGGTAGGGCAAACAGGGACCCGATTAGATCATTTTATACTATGGTTAATTTAAGAATTCAGCGAAATTCTATCACATTTGTTCAATTTACGGTGCTTCTATTACAGATAGCTTATTAGGCTTAGCGGCAACTCAAAGCGCATGAAATGACGAGTGAAATGCACTATTAAACTTCTAGGGTAGGGCAAACAGAGACCCGATTAGGTCATTTTATATTATGGTTAATTTAAGAATTCAGCAAAATTCTATCACATTTGTTCAATTTACGTCGTTCCTATTTCAGATAGCGTCCTGTGCTAAGCGGCATCTAAAAGCGCATGAAATGGCGAGTATAATGCACTATTATACTTCTAGGATGAGGCAAACAGAGACCCGATTAGATCATTTTAAATTATGGTTAATTTAAGAATTCAGCAAAATTCTATCACATTTGTTCAATTTCCGTCGCTCCTATTTCAGATAGCGTACTGGGCTAGGCGGCATCTTAAAGCGGGTGGAATGGCGAGTAGAATGCACTATTAAAATTCTATGATAGGGCAATCAGAGACCCGATTAGATCATTTTATATTTTGGTTAATATAAGAATTCAGCGAAATTCTATCACATTTGTTCAATTTGCGTCGCTCCTATTACAAATAGCTTATTGGGCTCAGCGGCATCTCAAAGCGCATGAAATGACGAGTGAAATGCACTATTAAACTTCTAGGGTAGGGCAAACAGAGACCCGATTAGATCATTTTATATTACGATTAATATAAGAATTCAGCGTAATTCTATCACATTTGTTCATCTTACGTCGCTCCTATTTCAGATAGCGTACTGGGCTAGGCGGCATCTTAAAGCGCGTGGAAGGGCGAGTAAAATGGACTACTAAACTTCTATGATAGAGCAATCAGAGACCCGATTAGATCATTTTATATTTTGTTTAATATAAGATTTCAGGGAAATTCTATCACATTTGTTCAATTTACGTCGCTCCTATTTCAGATAGCGTATTGGGCTATGCGGCATCTCAAAGCGCATAAAATGGCGAACAAAATGCACTATTAAACGTCTAGGGTAGGGCGAACAGAGACCCGATTAGATCATTTTACATTAAGGTTAATATAAGTATTCAATGAGATTCTATCACACTTGTTCAATTTACGTCGCTTCTATTTCAGACAGCGTACTGGGCTAGGCGGCATCTTAAAGCGCGTGGAATGTCGAGTAAAATGCACTATTAACCTTCTATGATAGGGCAATCAGAGACCAGATTAGATCATTTTATACTTTGGTTAATATAAGAATTCAGCGAAATTCTATCACATTTGTTCAATTTACGTCGCTCCTATTTCAGATAGCGTATTGGGCTAAGCGGCATCTAAAAGCGCATGAAATGGCGAGTATAATGCACTATTATACTTCTAGGATAGGGCAAACAGAGACCCGATTAGATCATTTTATATTACGGTTAATATAAGAATGCAGCGTGATTCTATCACATTTGTTCAAGTTACGTCGCTCCTATTTCAGATAGCGTACTGGGCTATGCGGCATCTTAAAGCGCGTGGAATGGCGAGTAAAATGCACTATTAAACTTCTATGATAGGGCAATCAGAGACCCGATTAGATCATTTTATATTTTGGTTGATATAAGAATTCAACGAAATTCTATCACATTTGTAAAATTTACGTCGCTCCTATTACAGATAGCTTATTGGGCTTAGCGGCATCTCAAAGCACATGCAATGGCGAGTAAAATGCACTATTAAACTTCTAGGCTAGGGCGAACAGAGACCCGATTAGATCATTTTATATTATGGTTAATATAAGATTTCAGGGAGATTCTATCACATCTGTTCAATTTACGTCGCTCCTATTTCAGATAGCGTATTCGGCTAAGCGGCATCTCAAAGCGCATAAAATGGCGAATAAAATGCACTATTAAACTTCTAGGGTAGGGCGAACAGAGACCCGATTAGATCATTTTACATTAAGGTTAATATAAGTATTCAGCGAGATTCTATCACACTTGTGCAATTTACGTCGCTTCTATTTCAGACAGCGTACTGGGCTAGGCGGCATCTTAAAGCGGGTGGAATGGCGAGTAGAATGCACTATTAAAATTCTATGATAGGGCAATCAGAGACCCGATTAGATCATTTTATATTTTGGTTAATATAAGAATTCAGCGAAATTCTATCACATTTGTTCAATTTGCGTCGCTCCTATTACAAATAGCTTATTGGGCTCAGCGGCATCTCAAAGCGCATGAAATGACGAGTGAAATGCACTATTAAACTTCTAGGCTAGGGCGAACAGAGACCCGATTAGATCATTTTATATTATGGTTAATTTAAGAATTCAGCAAAATTCTATCACATTTGTTCAATTTACGTCGCTCCTATTTCAGATAGCGTATTGGGCTAAGCGGCATCTCAAAGCGCATGAACTGGCGAGTAAAATGCGCTGTTAAACTTCTAGGGTAGGGCAAACGGAGAACCGATTAGGTCATTTTATATTATGGTTAATTTAAGAATTCAGCCAAATTCTATCACATTTGTTCAATTTACGTCGCTCCTATTTCAGATAGCGTATTGGGCTATGCGGCATCTAAAAGCGCATGAAATGGCGAGTGTAATGCACTATTAAACTTCTAGGATAAGGCAAACAGAGACCCGATTAGATCATTTTATATTACGGTTAATATAAGAATGCAGCGTGATTCTATCACATTTGTTCAAGTTACGTCGCTCCTATTTCAGATAGCGTACTGGGCTGGGCGGCATCTTAAAGCGCGTGGAATGGCGAGTGAAATGCACTATTAAACTTCTATGATAGGGCCATCAGAGACCCGATTAGATCATTTTATATTTTGTTTAATATAAGATTTCAGGGAAATTCTATCACATTTGTTCAATTTACGTCGCTCCTATTTCAGATAGCGTATTGGGCTAGGCGGCATCTCAAAGCGCATGAAATGACGAGTGAAATGCACTATTATACTTCTAGGGTAGGGCGAACAGAGACCCGAAGAGATCATTTTACATTAAGGTGAATATAAGAATGCAGCGTAATTCTGTCACATTTGTTCAACTTACGTCGCTCCTATTTCAGATAGCGTATTCGGTTAAGCGTCATCTCAAAGCGCATGAAATGACGAGTGAAATGCACTATTAAACTTCTAGGGTAGGGCGAACAGAGACCCGATTACATCATTTTACATTAAGGTTAATATAAGTATTCAGCGAGATTCTATCACACTTGTGCAATTTACGTCGCTTCTATTTCAGACAGCGTACTGGGCTAGGCGGCATCTTAAAGCGCGTGGAATGGCGAGTAAAATGCACTATTAACCTTCTATGATAGGGCAATCAGAGACCAGATTAGATCATTTTATACTTTGGTTAATATAAGAATTCAGCGAAATTCTATCACATTTGTTCAATTTACGTGGCTCCTGTTTCAGATAGCGTATTGGGCTAGGCGGCATCTTAAAGCGCGTGGAATGGCGAGTAATATGCACCACTAAACTTCTATGATAGGGCAATCAGAGACCCGATTAGATCATTTTATATTTTGGTTAATATAAGAATTCAGCGAAATTCTATCACATTTGTTCAATTTCCGTCGCTCCTATTTCAGATAGCGTACTGGGCTAGGCGGCATCTTAAAGCGGGTGGAATGGCGAGTAGAATGCACTATTAAAATTCTATGATAGGGCAATCAGAGACCCGATTAGATCATTTTATATTTTGGTTAATATAAGAATTCAGCGAAATTCTATCACATTTGTTCAATTTGCATCGCTCCTATTACAAATAGCTTATTGGGCTCAGCGGCATCTCAAAGCGCATGAAATGACGAGTGAAATGCACTATTAAACTTCTAGGCTAGGGCGAACAGAGACCCGAGCAGATCATTTTACATTAAGGTTAATATAAGTATTCAGCGAGATTCTATCACACTTGTTCAATTTACGTCGCTTCTATTTCAGACAGCGTACTGGGCTAGGCGGCATCTTAAAGCGCGTGGAATGTCGAGTAAAATGCACTATTAAACTTCTATGATAGGGCAATCAGAGACCCGATTAGATCATTTTATATTTTGTTTAATATAAGATTTCAGGGAAATTCTATCACATTTGTTCAATTTACGTCGCTCCTATTTCAGATAGCGTATTGGGCTAGGCGGCATCTTAAAGCGCATGAAATGACGAGTGCAATGCACTATTATACTTCTAGGGTAGGGCGAACAGAGACCCGATTAGATCATTTTATACTATGGTTAATTTAAGAATTCAGCGAAATTCTATCACATTTGTTCAATTTACGGTGCTTCTATTACAGATAGCTTATTAGGCTTAGCGGCAACTCAAAGCGCATGAAATGACGAGTGAAATGCACTATTAAACTTCTAGGGTAGGGCAAACAGAGACCCGATTAGGTCATTTTATATTATGGTTAATTTAAGAATTCAGCAAAATTCTATCACATTTGTTCAATTTACGTCGTTCCTATTTCAGATAGCGTCCTGTGCTAAGCGGCATCTAAAAGCGCATGAAATGGCGACTATAATGCACTATTATACTTCTAGGATGAGGCAAACAGAGACCCGATTAGATCATTTTAAATTATGGTTAATTTAAGAATTCAGCAAAATTCTATCACATTTGTTCAATTTCCGTCGCTCCTATTTCAGATAGCGTACTGGGCTAGGCGGCATCTTAAAGCGGGTGGAATGGCGAGTAGAATGCACTATTAAAATTCTATGATAGGGCAATCAGAGACCCGATTAGATCATTTTATATTTTGGTTAATATAAGATTTCAGCGAAATTCTATCACATTTGTTCAATTTGCGTCGCTCCTATTACAAATACCTTATTGGGCTCAGCGGCATCTCAAAGCGCATGAAATGACGAGTGAAATGCACTATTAAACTTCTAGGCTAGGGCGAACAGAGACCCGAGCAGATCATTTTACATTATGGTTAATAAAAGAATTCAACAAAATTCTATCACATTTGTTCAACTTACGTCGCTCCTATTTCAGATAGCGTATTGGGCTAAGCGGCATCGCAAAGCGCATGAAATGGCGAGTGAAATGCTCCATTAGACTTCTATGGTAGGGCGAACAGAGACCCGATTAGATCATTTTATATTTTGGTTAATATAAGAATTCAGTGAAATTCTATCACATTTGTTCAATTTACGTCGCTCCTATTTCAAATAGCGTATTGGGCTCAGCGGCATCTCATAGCGCATGAAATGGCGAGCAAAATGCACTATTAAACTTCTAGGGTAGGGCAAACAGAGACCCGATTAGATCATTTTATGTTATGGTTAATTTAAGAATTCAGCGAAATTCTATCACATTTGTTCAACTTACGTCGCTCCTATTTCAAATAGCGTATTGAGCTAAGCGGCATCTCAAAGCGCATGAAATGGCGAGCAAAATGCAGTATTAAACTTCCAGGGTAGAGCAAACAGAGACCCGATTAGATCATTTTGTACTAAGGTTAATTTAAGAATTCAGCAAAATTCTATCACATTTGTTCAATTTACGTCGCTCCTATTGCAGATAGCGAACTGGGCTATGCGGCATCTTAAAGCGCGTGGAATGGCGAGTAAAATGCACTACTAATCTTCTATGATAGGGCAATCAGAGACCCGATTAGATCATTTTATATTTTAATTAATATAAGATTTCAGGGAGATTCTATCACATCTGTTCAATTTACGTCGCTCCTATTTCAGATAGCGTATTCGGCTAAGCGGCATCTCAAAGCGCATGAAATGACGAGTGAAATGCACTATTAAACTTCTAGGGTAGGGCAAACAGGGACCCGATTAGATCATTTTATACTATGGTTAATTTAAGAATTCAGCGAAATTCTATCACATTTGTTCAATTTACGGTGCTTCTATTACAGATAGCTTATCAGGCTTAGCGGCAACTCAAAGCGCATGAAATGACGAGTATAATGCACTATTATACTTCTAGGATAAGGCAAACAGAGACCCGATTAGATCATTTTATATTACGGTTAATATAAGAATGCAGCGTGATTCTATCACATTTGTTCAAGTTACGTCGCTCCTATTTCAGATAGCGTACTGGGCTATGCGGCATCTTAAAGCGCGTGGAATGGCGAGTAAAATGCACTATTAAACTTCTATGATAGGGCAATCAGAGACCCGATTAGATCATTTTATATTTTGGTTGATATAAGAATTCAACGAAATTCTATCACATTTGTAAAATTTACGTCGCTCCTATTACAGATAGCTTATTGGGCTTAGCGGCATCTCAAAGCACATGCAATGGCGAGTAAAATGCACTATTAAACTTCTAGGCTAGGGCGAACAGAGACCCGATTAGATCATTTTATATTTTGGTTAATATAAGAATTCAGCGAAATTCTATCACATTTGTTCAATTTGCGTCGCTCCTATTACAAATACCTTATTGGGCTCAGCGGCATCTCAAAGCGCATGAAATGACGAGTGAAATGCACTATTAAACTTCTAGGCTAGGGCGAACAGAGACCCGAGCAGATCATTTTACATTATGGTTAATAAAAGAATTCAGCGAAATTCTATCACATTTGTTCAACTTACGTCGCTCCTATTTCAGATAGCGTATTGGGCTAAGCGGCATCGCAAAGCGCATGAAATGGCGAGTGAAATGCTCCATTAGACTTCTATGGTAGGGCGAACAGAGACCCGATTAGATCATTTTATATTTTGGTTAATATAAGAATTCAGTGAAATTCTATCACATTTGTTCAATTTACGTCGCTCCTATTTCAAATAGCGTATTGGGCTCAGCGGCATCTCATAGCGCATGAAATGGCGAGCAAAATGCACTATTAAACTTCTAGGGTAGGGCAAACAGAGACCCGATTAGATCATTTTGTACTAAGGTTAATTTAAGAATTCAGCAAAATTCTATTACATTTGTTCAATTTACGTCGCTCCTATTGCAGATAGCGAACTGGGCTATGCGGCATCTTAAAGCGCGTGGAATGGCGAGTAAAATGCACTACTAATCTTCTATGATAGGGCAATCAGAGACCCGATTAGATCATTTTATATTTTAATTAATATAAGATTTCAGGGAAATTCTATCACATTTGTTCAATTTACGTCGCTCCTATTTCAGATAGCGTATTGGGTTAAGCGGGATCTCAAAGCGCATGAAATGGCGACTAAAATGCACTATTAAACTTCTAGGCTAGGGCGAACAGAGACCCGATTAGATCATTTCACATTAAGGTTAATATAAGAATTCACGGAAATTCTATCACATTTGTTCAATTTACGTCGCTCCTACTTCAGATAGCGTATTAGGCTATGCGGCATCTCAAAGCGCATGAAATGGCGAATAAAATTCGCTATTGAACTTCTAGGGTAGGGCAAACAGAGACCCGATTAGATCATTTTATATTACGATTAATATAAGAATTCAGCGTAATTCTATCACATTTGCTCATCTTACGTCGCTCCTATTTCAGATAGCGTACTGGGCTAGGCGGCATCTTAAAGCGCGTGGAAGGGCGAGTAAAATGGACTACTAAACTTCTATGATAGAGCAATCAGAGACCCGATTAGATCATTTTATATTTTGTTTAATATAAGATTTCAGGGAAATTCTATCACATTTGTTCAATTTACGTCGCTCCTATTTCAGATAGCGTATTGGGCTATGCGGCATCTCAAAGCGCATGAAATGGCGAACAAAATGCACTATTAAACTTCTAGGGTAGGGCGAACAGAGACCCGATTAGATCATTTTACATTAAGGTTAATATAAGTATTCAGCGAGATTCTATCACACTTGTTCAATTTACGTCGCTTCTATTTCAGACAGCGTACTGGGCTAGGCGGCATCTTAAAGCGCGTGGAATGTCGAGTAAAATGCACTATTAACCTTCTATGATAGGGCAATCAGAGACCAGATTAGATCATTTTATACTTTGGTTAATATAAGAATTCAGCCAAATTCTATCACATTTGTTCAATTTACGTCGCTCCTATTTCAGATAGCGTATTGGGCTATGCGGCATCTCAAAGCGCATGAAATGACGAGTAAAATGCACTATTCAACTTCTAGGGTATGGCAAACAGGGACCCGATTAGATCATTTTATATTATGGTTAATTTAAGAATTCAGCAAAATTCTATCACATTTGTTCAATTTACGTCGCTCCTATTTCAGATAGCGTATTGGGCTAGGCGGCATCTCAAAGCGCATGAAATGACGAGTGAAATGCACTATTATACTTCTAGGCTAGGGCGAACAGAGACCCGAAGAGATAATTTACATTAAGGTGAATATAAGAATGCAGCGTAACTCTGTCACATTTGTTCAACTTACGTCGCTCCTATTTCAGATAGCGTATTGGGCTAGGCGGCATCTTAAAGCGCGTGGAATGGCGAGTAATATGCACCACTAAACTTCTATGATAGGGCAATCAGAGACCCGATTAGATCATTTTATATTTTGGTTAATATAAGAATTCAGCGAAATTCTATCACATTTGTTCAATTTACGTCGCTCCTATTTCAGATAGCGTATTGGGTTAAGCGGCATCTCAAAGCGCATGAAATGACGAGTGAAATGCACTATTAAACTTCTAGGGTAGGGCAAACAGGGACCCGATTAGATCATTTTATATTATGGTTAATTTAAGAATTCAGCGAAATTCTATCACATTTGTTCAATTTACGGTGCTTCTATTACAGATAGCTTATTAGGCTTAGCGGCAACTCAAAGCGCATGAAATGACGAGTGAAATGCACTATTAAACTTCTAGGGTAGGGCAAACAGAGACCCGATTAGGTCATTTTATATTATGGTTAATTTAAGAATCCAGCAAAATTCTATCACATTTGTTCAATTTACGTCGTTCCTATTTCAGATAGCGTCCTGTGCTAAGCGGCATCTAAAATCGCATGAAATGGTGAGTATAATGCACTATTATACTTCTAGGATGAGGCAAACAGAGACCCGATTAGATCATTTTAAATTATGGTTAATTTAAGAATTCAGCAAAATTCTATCACATTTGTTCAATTTCCGTCGCTCCTATTTCAGATAGCGTACTGGGCTAGGCGGCATCTTAAAGCGGGTGGAAGGGCGAGTAGAATGCACTATTAAAATTGTATGATAGGGCAATCAGAGACCCGATTAGATCATTTTATATTTTGGTTAATATAAGAATTCAGCGAAATTCTATCACATTTGTTCAATTTGCGTCGCTCCTATTACAAATAGCTTATTGGGCTCAGCGGCATCTCAAAGCGCATGAAATGACGAGTGAAATGCACTATTAAACTTCTAGGCTAGGGCGAACAGAGACCCGAGCAGATCATTTTACAATATGGTTAATAAAAGAATTCAGCGAAATTCTATCACATTTGTTCAACTTACGTCGCTCCTATTTCAGATAGCGTATTGGGCTAAGCGGCATCGCAAAGCGCATGAAATGGCGAGTGAAATGCACCATTAGACTTCTATGGTAGGGCAAACAGAGACCCGATTAGATCATTTTATATTTTGGTTAATATAAGAATTCAGTGAAATTCTATCACATTTGTTCAATTTACGTCGCTCCTATTTCAAATAGCGTATTGGGCTCAGCGGCATCTCATAGCGCATGAAATGGCGAGCAAAATGCACTATTAAACTTCTAGGGTAGGGCAAACAGAGACCCGATTAGATCATTTTATGTTATGGTTAATTTAAGAATTCAGCGAAATTCTATCACATTTGTTCAACTTACGTCGCTCCTATTTCAAATAGCGTATTGAGCTAAGCGGCATCTCAAAGCGCATGAAATGGCGAGCAAAATGCACTATTAAACTTCCAGGGTAGAGCAAACAGAGACCCGATTAGATCATTTTGTACTAAGGTTAATTTAAGAATTCAGCAAAATTCAATCACATTTGTTCAATTTACGTCGCTCCTATTGCAGATAGCGATCTGGGCTATGCGGCATCTTAAAGCGCGTGGAATGGCGAGTAAAATGCACTACTAATCTTCTATGATAGGGCAATCAGAGACCCGATTAGATCATTTTATATTTTAATTAATATAAGATTTCAGGGAAATTCTATCACATTTGTTCAATTTACGTCGCTCCTATTTCAGATAGCGTATTGGGTTAAGCGGGATCTCAAAGCGCATGAAATGGCGACTAAAATGCACTATTAAACTTCTAGGCTAGGGCGAACAGAGACCCGATTAGATCATTTCACATTAAGGTTAATATAAGAATTCACGGAAATTCTATCACATTTGTTCAATTTACGTCGCTCCTACTTCAGATAGCGTAGTAGACTATGCGGCATCTCAAAGCGCATGAAATGGCGAATAAAATTCGCTATTAAACTTCTAGGGTAGGGCAAACAGAGACCCGATTAGATCATTTTATATTACGATTAATATAAGAATTCAGCGTAATTCTATCACATTTGTTCATCTTACGTCGCTCCTATTTCAGATAGCGTACTGGGCTAGGCGGCATCTTAAAGCGCGTGGAAGGGCGAGTAAAATGGACTACTAAACTTCTATGATAGAGCAATCAGAGACCCGATTAGATCATTTTATATTTTGTTTAATATAAAATTTCAGGGAAATTCTATCACATTTGTTCAATTTACGTCGCTCCTATTTCAGATAGCGTATTGGGCTATGCGGCATCTCAAAGCGCATGAAATGGCGAACAAAATGCACTATTAAACTTCTAGGGTAGGGCGAACAGAGACCCGATTAGATCATTTTACATTAAGGTTAATATAAGTATTCAGCGAGATTCTATCACACTTGTTCAATTTACGTCGCTTCTATTTCAGACAGCGTACTGGGCTAGGCGGCATCTTAAAGCGCGTGGAATGTCGAGTAAAATGCACTATTAACCTTCTATGATAGGGCAATCAGAGACCAGATTAGATCATTTTATATTTTGGTTAATATAAGAATTCAGCGAAATTCTATCACATTTGTTCAATTTACGTCGCTCCTATTTCAGATAGCGTATTGGGCTAAGCGGCACCTAAAAGCGCATGAAATGGCGAGTAAAATGCACTATTATACTTCTAGGATAAGGCAAACAGAGACCCGATTAGATCATTTTATATTACGGTTAATATAAGAATGCAGCGTGATTCTATCACATTTGTTCAAGTTACGTCGCTCCTATTTCAGATAGCGTACTGGGCTATGCGGCATCTTAAAGCGCGTGGAATGGCGAGTAAAATGCACTATTATACTTCTAGGATAAGGCAAACAGAGACCCGATTAGATCATTTTATATTACGGTTAATATAAGAATGCAGCGTGATTCTATCACATTTGTTCAAGTTACGTCGCTCCTATTTCAGATAGCGTACTGGGCTAGGCGGCATCTTAAAGCGCGTGGAATGGCGAGTAAAATGCACTATTAAACTTCTATGATAGGGCAATCAGAGACCCGATTAGATCATTTTATATTTTGGTTGATATAAGAATTCAACGAAATTCTATCACATTTGTAAAATTTACGTCGCTCCTATTTCAGATAGCTTATTGGGCTTAGCGGCATCTCAAAGCACATGCAATGGCGAGTAAAATGCACTATTAAACTTCTAGGCTAGGGCGAACAGAGACCCGATTAGATCATTTTATATTATGGTTAATATAAGATTTCAGGGAGATTCTATCACATCTGTTCAATTTACGTCGCTCCTATTTCAGATAGCGTATTCGGCTAAGCGGCATCTCAAAGCGCATAAAATGGCGAATAAAATGCACTATTAAACTACTAGGCTAGGGCGAACAGAGACCCGATTAGATCATTTTATATTTTGGTTAATATAAGAATTCTGCGAAATTCTATCACATTTGTTCAATTTACGTCGCTCCTATTTCAGATAGCTTATTGGGCTTAGCGGCATCTCAATCCGCATGAAATGACGAGTATAATGCACTATTAAACTGCTAGGATAAGGCAAACAGAGACCCGATTAGATCATTTTTCATTAAGGTTAATATAAGAATTCAACGAAATTCTATCACATTTGTTCAATTTACGTCGCTCCTATTTCAGATAGCGTATTGGGCTAAGCGGCATCTCAAAGCGCATGAACTGGCGAGTAAAATGCGCTGTTAAACTTCTAGGGTAGGGCAAACGGAGAACCGATTAGATCTTTTTATATTATGGTTAATTTAAGAATTCAGCCAAATTCTATCACATTTGTTCAATTTACGTCGCTCCTATTTCAGATAGCGTATTGGGCTATGCGGCATCTCAAAGCGCATGAAATGACGAGTAAAATGCACTATTCAACTTCTAGGGTATGGCAAACAGGGACCCGATTAGATCATTTTATATTATGGTTAATTTAAGAATTCAGCAAAATTCTATCACATTTGTTCAATTTACGTCGCTCCTATTTCAGATAGCGTATTGGGCTAAGCGGCATCTCAAAGCGCATGAAATGACGAGTGAAATGCACTATTATACTTCTAGGGTAGGGCGAACAGAGACCCGAAGAGATCATTTTACATTAAGGTGAATATAAGAATGCAGCGTAATTCTGTCACATTTGTTCAACTTACGTCGCTCCTATTTCAGATAGCGTATTGGGTTAAGCGTCATCTCAAAGCGCATGAAATGACGAGTGAAATGCACTATTAAACTTCTAGGGTAGGGCGAACAGAGACCCGATTACATCATTTTACATTAAGGTTAATATAAGTATTCAGCGAGATTCTATCACACTTGTGCAATTTACGTCGCTTCTATTTCAGACAGCGTACTGGGCTAGGCGGCATCTTAAAGCGCGTGGAATGGCGAGTAAAATGCACTATTAACCTTCTATGATAGGGCAATCAGAGACCAGATTAGATCATTTTATACTTTGGTTAATATAAGAATTCAGCAAAATTCTATCACATTTGTTCAATTTACGTCGCTCCTGTTTCAGATAGCGTATTGGGCTAGGCGGCATCTTAAAGCGCGTGGAATGGCGAGTAATATGCACCACTAAACTTCTATGATAGGGCAGTCAGAGACCCGATTAGATCATTTTATATTTTGGTTAATATAAGAATTCAGCGAAATTCTATCACATTTGTTCAATTTGCGTCGCTCCTATTTCAGATAGCGTATTGGGTTAAGCGGCATCTCAAAGCGCATGAAATGACGAGTGAAATGCACTATTAAACTTCTAGGGTAGGGCAAACAGGGACCCGATTAGATCATTTTATATTATGGTTAATTTAAGAATTCAGCAAAATTCTATCACATTTGTTCAATTTACGTCGTTCCTATATCAGATAGCGTCCTGTGCTAAGCGGCATCCAAAAGCGCATGAAATGGCGAGTATAATGCACTATTATACTTCTAGGATGAGGCAAACAGAGACCCGATTAGATCATTTTAAATTATGGTTAATTTAAGAATTCAGCAAAATTCTATCACATTTGTTCAATTTCCGTCGCTCCTATTTCAGATAGCGTACTGGGCTAGGCGGCATCTTAAAGCGGGTGGAATGGCGAGTAGAATGCACTATTAAAATTCTATGATAGGGCAATCAGAGACCCGATTAGATCATTTTATATTTTGGTTAATATAAGAATTCAGCGAAATTCTATCACATTTGTTCAATTTGCGTCGCTCCTATTACAAATAGCTTATTGGGCTCAGCGGCATCTCAAAGCGCATGAAATGACGAGTGAAATGCACTATTAAACTTCTAGGCTAGGGCGAACAGAGACCCGAGCAGATCATTTTACGTTAAGGTTAATATAAGTATTCAGCGAGATTCTATCACACTTGTTCAATTTACGTCGCTTCTATTTCAGGCAGCGTACTGGGCTAGGCGGCATCTTAAAGCGCGTGGAATGACGAGTAAAATGCACTATTAAACTTCTATGATAGGGCAATCAGAGACCCGATTAGATCATTTTATATTTTGTTTAATATAAGATTTCAGGGAAATTCTATCACATTTGTTCAATTTACGTCGCTCCTATTTCAGATAGCGTATTGGGCTAGGCGGCATCTTAAAGCGCATGAAATGACGAGTGAAATGCACTATTATACTTCTAGGGTAGGGCGAACAGAGACCCGAAGAGATCATTTTACATTAAGGTGAATATAAGAATGCAGCGTAATTCTGTCACATTTGTTCAATTTACGTCGCTCCTATTTCAGATAGCGTATTGGGCTAAGCGGCATCTCAAAGCGCATGAAATGACGAGTGAAATGCACTATTAAACTTCTAGGGTAGGGCAAACAGGGACCCGATTAGATCATTTTATACTATGGTTAATTTAAGAATTCAGCGAAATTCTATCACATTTGTTCAATTTACGGTGCTTCTATTACAGATAGCTTATTAGGCTTAGCGGCAACTCAAAGCGCATGAAATGACGAGTGAAATGCACTATTAAACTTCTAGGGTAGGGCAAACAGAGACCCGATTAGGTCATTTTATATTATGGTTAATTTAAGAATTCAGCAAAATTCTATCACATTTGTTCAATTTACGTCGCTCCTATTACAAATAGCTTATTGGGCTCAGCGGCATCTCAAAGCGCATGAAATGACGAGTGAAATGCACTATTAAACTTCTAGGGTAGGGCAAACAGAGACCCGATTAGATCATTTTATATTACGATTAATATAAGAATTCAGCGTAATTCTATCACATTTGTTCATCTTACGTCGCTCCTATTTCAGATAGCGTACTGGGCTAGGCGGCATCTTAAAGCGCGTGGAAGGGCGAGTAAAATGGACTACTAAACTTCTATGATAGAGCAATCAGAGACCCGATTAGATCATTTTATATTTTGTTTAATATAAGATTTCAGGGAAATTCTATCACATTTGTTCAATTTACGTCGCTCCTATTTCAGATAGCGTATTGGGCTATGCGGCATCTCAAAGCGCATAAAATGGCGAACAAAATGCACTATTAAACGTCTAGGGTAGGGCGAACAGAGACCCGATTAGATCATTTTACATTAAGGTTAATATAAGTATTCAATGAGATTCTATCACACTTGTTCAATTTACGTCGCTTCTATTTCAGACAGCGTACTGGGCTAGGCGGCATCTTAAAGCGCGTGGAATGTCGAGTAAAATGCACTATTAACCTTCTATGATAGGGCAATCAGAGACCAGATTAGATCATTTTATACTTTGGTTAATATAAGAATTCAGCGAAATTCTATCACATTTGTTCAATTTACGTCGCTCCTATTTCAGATAGCGTATTGGGCTAAGCGGCATCTCAAAGCGCATGAAATGGCGAGTATAATGCACTATTATACTTCTAGGATAAGGCAAACAGAGACCCGATTAGATCATTTTATATTACGGTTAATATAAGAATGCAGCGTGATTCTATCACATTTGTTCAAGTTACGTCGCTCCTATTTCAGATAGCGTACTGGGCTATGCGGCATCTTAAAGCGCGTGGAATGGCGAGTAAAATGCACTATTAAACTTCTATGATAGGGCAATCAGAGACCCGATTAGATCATTTTATATTTTGGTTGATATAAGAATTCAACGAAATTCTATCACATTTGTAAAATTTACGTCGCTCCTATTACAGATAGCTTATTGGGCTTAGCGGCATCTCAAAGCACATGCAATGGCGAGTAAAACGCACTATTAAACTTCTAGGCTAGGGCGAACAGAGACCCGATTAGATCATTTTATATTATGGTTAATATAAGATTTCAGGGAGATTCTATCACATCTGTTCAATTTACGTCGCTCCTATTTCAGATAGCGTATTCGGCTAAGCGGCATCTCAAAGCGCATAAAATGGCGAATAAAATGCACTATTAAACTTCTAGGGTAGGGCGAACAGAGACCCGATTAGATCATTTTACATTAAGGTTAATATAAGTATTCAGCGAGATTCTATCACACTTGTTCAATTTACGTCGCTTCTATTTCAGACAGCGTACTGGGCTAGGCGGCATCTTAAAGCGGGTGGAATGGCGAGTAGAATGCACTATTAAAATTCTATGATAGGGCAATCAGAGACCCGATTAGATCATTTTATATTTTGGTTAATATAAGAATTCAGCGAAATTCTATCACATTTGTTCAATTTGCGTCGCTCCTATTACAAATAGCTTATTGGGCTCAGCGGCATCTCAAAGCGCATGAAATGACGAGTGAAATGCACTATTAAACTTCTAGGCTAGGGCGAACAGAGACCCGATTAGATCATTTTATATTATGGTTAATTTAAGAATTCAGCAAAATTCTATCACATTTGTTCAATTTACGTCGCTCCTATTTCAGATAGCGTATTGGGCTAAGCGGCATCTCAAAGCGCATGAACTGGCGAGTAAAATGCGCTGTTAAACTTCTAGGGTAGGGCAAACGGAGAACCGATTAGGTCATTTTATATTATGGTTAATTTAAGAATTGAGCAAAATTCTATCACATTTGTTCAATTTACGTCGCTCCTATTTCAGATAGCGTATTGGGCTATGCGGCATCTAAAAGCGCATGAAATGGCGAGTGTAATGCACTATTATACTTCTAGGATAAGGCAAACAGAGACCCGATTAGATCATTTTATATTACGGTTAATATAAGAATGCAGCGTGATTCTATCACATTTGTTCAAGTTACGTCGCTCCTATTTCAGATAGCGTACTGGGCTGGGCGGCATCTTAAAGCGCGTGGAATGGCGAGTGAAATGCACTATTAAACTTCTATGATAGGGCCATCAGAGACCCGATTAGATCATTTTATATTTTGTTTAATATAAGATTTCAGGGAAATTCTATCACATTTGTTCAATTTACGTCGCTCCTATTTCAGATAGCGTATTGGGCTAGGCGGCATCTCAAAGCGCATGAAATGACGAGTGAAATGCACTATTATACTTCTAGGGTAGGGCGAACAGAGACCCGATTAGATCATTTTATATTATGGTTAATTTAAGAATTCAGCAAAATTCTATCACATTTGTTCAATTTACGTCGCTCCTATTTCAGATAGCGTATTGGGCTAAGCGGCATCTCAAAGCGCATGAAATGACGAGTGAAATGCACTATTATACTTCTAGGGTAGGGCGAACAGAGACCCGAAGAGATCATTTTACATTAAGGTGAATATAAGAATGCAGCGTAATTCTGTCACATTTGTTCAACTTACGTCGCTCCTATTTCAGATAGCGTATTGGGTTAAGCGTCATCTCAAAGCGCATGAAATGACGAGTGAAATGCACTATTAAACTTCTAGGGTAGGGCGAACAGAGACCCGATTACATCATTTTACATTAAGGTTAATATAAGTATTCAGCGAGATTCTATCACACTTGTGCAATTTACGTCGCTTCTATTTCAGACAGCGTACTGGGCTAGGCGGCATCTTAAAGCGCGTGGAATGGCGAGTAAAATGCACTATTAACCTTCTATGATAGGGCAATCAGAGACCAGATTAGATCATTTTATACTTTGGTTAATATAAGAATTCAGCGAAATTCTATCACATTTGTTCAATTTACGTCGCTCCTGTTTCAGATAGCGTATTGGGCTAGGCGGCATCTTAAAGCGCGTGGAATGGCGAGTAATATGCACCACTAAACTTCTATGATAGGGCAGTCAGAGACCCGATTAGATCATTTTATATTTTGGTTAATATAAGAATTCAGCGAAATTCTATCACATTTGTTCAATTTGCGTCGCTCCTATTTCAGATAGCGTATTGGGTTAAGCGGCATCTCAAAGCGCATGAAATGACGAGTGAAATGCACTATTAAACTTCTAGGGTAGGGCAAACAGGGACCCGATTAGATCATTTTATATTATGGTTAATTTAAGAATTCAGCAAAATTCTATCACATTTGTTCAATTTACGTCGTTCCTATATCAGATAGCGTCCTGTGCTAAGCGGCATCCAAAAGCGCATGAAATGGCGAGTATAATGCACTATTATACTTCTAGGATGAGGCAAACAGAGACCCGATTAGATCATTTTAAATTATGGTTAATTTAAGAATTCAGCAAAATTCTATCACATTTGTTCAATTTCCGTCGCTCCTATTTCAGATAGCGTACTGGGCTAGGCGGCATCTTAAAGCGGGTGGAATGGCGAGTAGAATGCACTATTAAAATTCTATGATAGGGCAATCAGAGACCCGATTAGATCATTTTATATTTTGGTTAATATAAGAATTCAGCGAAATTCTATCACATTTGTTCAATTTGCGTCGCTCCTATTACAAATAGCTTATTGGGCTCAGCGGCATCTCAAAGCGCATGAAATGACGAGTGAAATGCACTATTAAACTTCTAGGCTAGGGCGAACAGAGACCCGAGCAGATCATTTTACGTTAAGGTTAATATAAGTATTCAGCGAGATTCTATCACACTTGTTCAATTTACGTCGCTTCTATTTCAGGCAGCGTACTGGGCTAGGCGGCATCTTAAAGCGCGTGGAATGTCGAGTAAAATGCACTATTAAACTTCTATGATAGGGCAATCAGAGACCCGATTAGATCATTTTATATTTTGTTTAATATAAGATTTCAGGGAAATTCTATCACATTTGTTCAATTTACGTCGCTCCTATTTCAGATAGCGTATTGGGCTAGGCGGCATCTTAAAGCGCATGAAATGACGAGTGCAATGCACTATTATACTTCTAGGGTAGGGCGAACAGAGACCCGAAGAGATCATTTTACATTAAGGTGAATATAAGAATGCAGCGTAATTCTGTCACATTTGTTCAATTTACGTCGCTCCTATTTCAGATAGCGTATTGGGTTAAGCGGCATCTCAAAGCGCATGAAATGACGAGTGAAATGCACTATTAAACTTCTAGGGTAGGGCAAACAGGGACCCGATTAGATCATTTTATACTATGGTTAATTTAAGAATTCAGCGAAATTCTATCACATTTGTTCAATTTACGGTGCTTCTATTACAGATAGCTTATTAGGCTTAGCGGCAACTCAAAGCGCATGAAATGACGAGTGAAATGCACTATTAAACTTCTAGGGTAGGGCAAACAGAGACCCGATTAGGTCATTTTATATTATGGTTAATTTAAGAATTCAGCAAAATTCTATCACATTTGTTCAATTTACGTCGCTCCTATTACAAATAGCTTATTGGGCTCAGCGGCATCTCAAAGCGCATGAAATGACGAGTGAAATGCACTATTAAACTTCTAGGGTAGGGCAAACAGAGACCCGATTAGATCATTTTATATTACGATTAATATAAGAATTCAGCGTAATTCTATCACATTTGTTCATCTTACGTCGCTCCTATTTCAGATAGCGTACTGGGCTAGGCGGCATCTTAAAGCGCGTGGAAGGGCGAGTAAAATGGACTACTAAACTTCTATGATAGAGCAATCAGAGACCCGATTAGATCATTTTATATTTTGTTTAATATAAGATTTCAGGGAAATTCTATCACATTTGTTCAATTTACGTCGCTCCTATTTCAGATAGCGTATTGGGCTATGCGGCATCTCAAAGCGCATAAAATGGCGAACAAAATGCACTATTAAACGTCTAGGGTAGGGCGAACAGAGACCCGATTAGATCATTTTACATTAAGGTTAATATAAGTATTCAATGAGATTCTATCACACTTGTTCAATTTACGTCGCTTCTATTTCAGACAGCGTACTGGGCTAGGCGGCATCTTAAAGCGCGTGGAATGTCGAGTAAAATGCACTATTAACCTTCTATGATAGGGCAATCAGAGACCAGATTAGATCATTTTATACTTTGGTTAATATAAGAATTCAGCGAAATTCTATCACATTTGTTCAATTTACGTCGCTCCTATTTCAGATAGCGTATTGGGCTAAGCGGCATCTAAAAGCGCATGAAATGGCGAGTATAATGCACTATTATACTTCTAGGATAAGGCAAACAGAGACCCGATTAGATCATTTTATATTACGGTTAATATAAGAATGCAGCGTGATTCTATCACATTTGTTCAAGTTACGTCGCTCCTATTTCAGATAGCGTACTGGGCTATGCGGCATCTTAAAGCGCGTGGAATGTCGAGTAAAATGCACTATTAAACTTCTATGATAGGGCAATCAGAGACCCGATTAGATCATTTTATATTTTGGTTGATATAAGAATTCAACGAAATTCTATCACATTTGTAAAATTTACGTCGCTCCTATTACAGATAGCTTATTGGGCTTAGCGGCATCTCAAAGCACATGCAATGGCGAGTAAAACGCACTATTAAACTTCTAGGCTAGGGCGAACAGAGACCCGATTAGATCATTTTATATTATGGTTAATATAAGATTTCAGGGAGATTCTATCACATCTGTTCAATTTACGTCGCTCCTATTTCAGATAGCGTATTCGGCTAAGCGGCATCTCAAAGCGCATAAAATGGCGAATAAAATGCACTATTAAACTTCTAGGGTAGGGCGAACAGAGACCCGATTACATCATTTTACATTAAGGTTAATATAAGTATTCAGCGAGATTCTATCACACTTGTGCAATTTACGTCGCTTCTATTTCAGACAGCGTACTGGGCTAGGCGGCATCTTAAAGCGGGTGGAATGGCGAGTAGAATGCACTATTAAAATTCTATGATAGGGCAATCAGAGACCCGATTAGATCATTTTATATTTTGGTTAATATAAGAATTCAGCGAAATTCTATCACATTTGTTCAATTTGCGTCGCTCCTATTACAAATAGCTTATTGGGCTCAGCGGCATCTCAAAGCGCATGAAATGACGAGTGAAATGCACTATTAAACTTCTAGGCTAGGGCGAACAGAGACCCGATTAGATCATTTTATATTATGGTTAATTTAAGAATTCAGCAAAATTCTATCACATTTGTTCAATTTACGTCGCTCCTATTTCAGATAGCGTATTGGGCTAAGCGGCATCTCAAAGCGCATGAACTGGCGAGTAAAATGCGCTGTTAAACTTCTAGGGTAGGGCAAACGGAGAACCGATTAGGTCATTTTATATTATGGTTAATTTAAGAATTGAGCCAAATTCTATCACATTTGTTCAATTTACGTCGCTCCTATTTCAGATAGCGTATTGGGCTATGCGGCATCTAAAAGCGCATGAAATGGCGAGTGTAATGCACTATTATACTTCTAGGATAAGGCAAACAGAGACCCGATTAGATCATTTTATATTACGGTTAATATAAGAATGCAGCGTGATTCTATCACATTTGTTCAAGTTACGTCGCTCCTATTTCAGATAGCGTACTGGGCAGGGCGGCATCTTAAAGCGCGTGGAATGGCGAGTGAAATGCACTATTAAACTTCTATGATAGGGCCATCAGAGACCCGATTAGATCATTTTATATTTTGTTTAATATAAGATTTCAGGGAAATTCTATCACATTTGTTCAATTTACGTCGCTCCTATTTCAGATAGCGTATTGGGCTAGGCGGCATCTCAAAGCGCATGAAATGACGAGTGAAATGCACTATTATACTTCTAGGGTAGGGCGAACAGAGACCCGAAGAGATCATTTTACATTAAGGTGAATATAAGAATGCAGCGTAATTCTGTCACATTTGTTCAACTTACGTCGCTCCTATTTCAGATAGCGTATTCGGTTAAGCGTCATCTCAAAGCGCATGAAATGACGAGTGAAATGCACTATTAAACTTCTAGGGTAGGGCGAACAGAGACCCGATTACATCATTTTACATTAAGGTTAATATAAGTATTCAGCGAGATTCTATCACACTTGTGCAATTTACGTCGCTTCTATTTCAGACAGCGTACTGGGCTAGGCGGCATCTTAAAGCGCGTGGAATGGCGAGTAAAATGCACTATTAACCTTCTATGATAGGGCAATCAGAGACCAGATTAGATCATTTTATACTTTGGTTAATATAAGAATTCAGCGAAATTCTATCACATTTGTTCAATTTACGTGGCTCCTGTTTCAGATAGCGTATTGGGCTAGGCGGCATCTTAAAGCGCGTGGAATGGCGAGTAATATGCACCACTAAACTTCTATGATAGGGCAGTCAGAGACCCGATTAGATCATTTTATATTTTGGTTAATATAAGAATTCAGCGAAATTCTATCACATTTGTTCAATTTCCGTCGCTCCTATTTCAGATAGCGTACTGGGCTAGGCGGCATCTTAAAGCGGGTGGAATGGCGAGTAGAATGCACTATTAAAATTCTATGATAGGGCAATCAGAGACCCGATTAGATCATTTTATATTTTGGTTAATATAAGAATTCAGCGAAATTCTATCACATTTGTTCAATTTGCATCGCTCCTATTACAAATAGCTTATTGGGCTCAGCGGCATCTCAAAGCGCATGAAATGACGAGTGAAATGCACTATTAAACTTCTAGGCTAGGGCGAACAGAGACCCGAGCAGATCATTTTACATTAAGGTTAATATAAGTATTCAGCGAGATTCTATCACACTTGTTCAATTTACGTCGCTTCTATTTCAGACAGCGTACTGGGCTAGGCGGCATCTTAAAGCGCGTGGAATGTCGAGTAAAATGCACTATTAAACTTCTATGATAGGGCAATCAGAGACCCGATTAGATCATTTTATATTTTGTTTAATATAAGATTTCAGGGAAATTCTATCACATTTGTTCAATTTACGTCGCTCCTATTTCAGATAGCGTATTGGGCTAGGCGGCATCTTAAAGCGCATGAAATGACGAGTGCAATGCACTATTATACTTCTAGGGTAGGGCGAACAGAGACCCGAAGAGATCATTTTACATTAAGGTGAATATAAGAATGCAGCGTAATTCTGTCACATTTGTTCAATTTACGTCGCTCCTATTTCAGATAGCGTATTGGGCTAAGCGGCATCTCAAAGCGCATGAAATGACGAGTGAAATGCACTATTAAACTTCTAGGGTAGGGCAAACATGGACCCGATTAGATCATTTTATACTATGGTTAATTTAAGAATTCAGCGAAATTCTATCACATTTGTTCAATTTACGGTGCTTCTATTACAGATAGCTTATTAGGCTTAGCGGCAACTCAAAGCGCATGAAATGACGAGTGAAATGCACTATTAAACTTCTAGGGTAGGGCAAACAGAGACCCGATTAGGTCATTTTATATTATGGTTAATTTAAGAATTCAGCAAAATTCTATCACATTTGTTCAATTTACGTCGTTCCTATTTCAGATAGCGTCCTGTGCTAAGCGGCATCTAAAAGCGCATGAAATGGCGACTATAATGCACTATTATACTTCTAGGATGAGGCAAACAGAGACCCGATTAGATCATTTTAAATTATGGTTAATTTAAGAATTCAGCAAAATTCTATCACATTTGTTCAATTTCCGTCGCTCCTATTTCAGATAGCGTACTGGGCTAGGCGGCATCTTAAAGCGGGTGGAATGGCGAGTAGAATGCACTATTAAAATTCTATGATAGGGCAATCAGAGACCCGATTAGATCATTTTATATTTTGGTTAATATAAGATTTCAGCGAAATTCTATCACATTTGTTCAATTTGCGTCGCTCCTATTACAAATACCTTATTGGGCTCAGCGGCATCTCAAAGCGCATGAAATGACGAGTGAAATGCACTATTAAACTTCTAGGCTAGGGCGAACAGAGACCCGAGCAGATCATTTTACATTATGGTTAATAAAAGAATTCAACAAAATTCTATCACATTTGTTCAACTTACGTCGCTCCTATTTCAGATAGCGTATTGGGCTAAGCGGCATCGCAAAGCGCATGAAATGGCGAGTGAAATGCTCCATTAGACTTCTATGGTAGGGCGAACAGAGACCCGATTAGATCATTTTATATTTTGGTTAATATAAGAATTCAGTGAAATTCTATCACATTTGTTCAATTTACGTCGCTCCTATTTCAAATAGCGTATTGGGCTCAGCGGCATCTCATAGCGCATGAAATGGCGAGCAAAATGCACTATTAAACTTCTAGTGTAGGGCAAACAGAGACCCGATTAGATCATTTTATGTTATGGTTAATTTAAGAATTCAGCGAAATTCTATCACATTTGTTCAACTTACGTCGCTCCTATTTCAAATAGCGTATTGAGCTAAGCGGCATCTCAAAGCGCATGAAATGGCGAGCAAAATGCAGTATTAAACTTCCAGGGTAGAGCAAACAGAGACCCGATTAGATCATTTTGTACTAAGGTTAATTTAAGAATTCAGCAAAATTCTATCACATTTGTTCAATTTACGTCGCTCCTATTGCAGATAGCGAACTGGGCTATGCGGCATCTTAAAGCGCGTGGAATGGCGAGTAAAATGCACTACTAATCTTCTATGATAGGGCAATCAGAGACCCGATTAGATCATTTTATATTTTAATTAATATAAGATTTCAGGGAAATTCTATCACATTTGTTCAATTTACGTCGCTCCTATTTCAGATAGCGTATTGGGTTAAGCGGGATCTCAAAGCGCATGAAATGGCGACTAAAATGCACTATTAAACTTCTAGGCTAGGGCGAACAGAGACCCGATTAGATCATTTCACATTAAGGTTAATATAAGAATTCACGGAAATTCTATCACATTTGTTCAATTTACGTCGCTCCTATTTCAGATAGCGTATTGGGCTATGCGGCATCTCGAAGCGCATGAAATGGCGAACAAAATGCACTATTAAACTTCTAGGGTAGGGCGAACAGAGACCCGATTACATCATTTTACATTAAGGTTAATATAAGTATTCAGCGAGATTCTATCACACTTGTGCAATTTACGTCGCTTCTATTTCAGACAGCGTACTGGGCTAGGCGGCATCTTAAAGCGCGTGGAATGGCGAGTAAAATGCACTATTAACCTTCTATGATAGGGCAATCAGAGACCAGATTAGATCATTTTATACTTTGGTTAATATAAGAATTCAGCGAAATTCTATCACATTTGTTCAATTTACGTCGCTCCTATTTCAGATAGCGTATTGGGCTAAGCGGCATCTAAAAGCGCATGAAATGGCGAGTATAATGCACTATTATACTTCTAGGATAAGGCAAACAGAGACCCGATTAGATCATTTTATATTACGGTTAATATAAGAATGCAGCGTGATTCTATCACATTTGTTCAAGTTACGTCGCTCCTATTTCAGATAGCGTACTGGGCTATGCGGCATCTTAAAGCGCGTGGAATGGCGAGTAAAATGCACTATTAAACTTCTATGATAGGGCAATCAGAGACCCGATTAGATCATTTTATATTTTGGTTGATATAAGAATTCAACGAAATTCTATCACATTTGTAAAATTTACGTCGCTCCTATTACAGATAGCTTATTGGGCTTAGCGGCATCTCAAAGCACATGCAATGGCGAGTAAAATGCACTATTAAACTTCTAGGCTAGGGCGAACAGAGACCCGATTAGATCATTTTATATTATGGTTAATATAAGATTTCAGGGAGATTCTATCACATCTGTTCAATTTACGTCGCTCCTATTTCAGATAGCGTATTCGGCTAAGCGGCATCTCAAAGCGCATAAAATGGCGAATAAAATGCACTATTAAACTTCTAGGGTAGGGCGAACAGAGACCCGATTACATCATTTTACATTAAGGTTAATATAAGTATACAGCGAGATTCTATCACACTTGTGCAATTTACGTCGCTTCTATTTCAGACAGCGTACTGGGCTAGGCGGCATCTTAAAGCGGGTGGAATGGCGAGTAGAATGCACTATTAAAATTCTATGATAGGGCAATCAGAGACCCGATTAGATCATTTTATATTTTGGTTAATATAAGAATTCAGCGAAATTCTATCACATTTGTTCAATTTACGTCGCTCCTATTACAAATAGCTTATTGGGCTCAGCGGCATCTCAAAGCGCATGAAATGACGAGTGAAATGCACTATTAAACTTCTAGGCTAGGGCGAACAGAGACCCGATTAGATCATTTTATATTATGGTTAATTTAAGAATTCAGCAAAATTCTATCACATTTGTTCAATTTACGTCGCTCCTATTTCAGATAGCGTATTGGGCTAAGCGGCATCTCAAAGCGCATGAACTGGCGAGTAAAATGCGCTGTTAAACTTCTAGGGTAGGGCAAACGGAGAACCGATTAGGTCATTTTATATTATGGTTAATTTAAGAATTCAGCCAAATTCTATCACATTTGTTCAATTTACGTCGCTCCTATTTCAGATAGCGTATTGGGCTATGCGGCATCTAAAAGCGCATGAAATGGCGAGTGTAATGCACTATTATACTTCTAGGATAAGGCAAACAGAGACCCGATTAGATCATTTTATATTACGGTTAATATAAGAATGCAGCGTGATTCTATCACATTTGTTCAAGTTACGTCGCTCCTATTTCAGATAGCGTACTGGGCTGGGCGGCATCTTAAAGCGCGTGGAATGGCGAGTGAAATGCACTATTAAACTTCTATGATAGGGCCATCAGAGACCCGATTAGATCATTTTATATTTTGTTTAATATAAGATTTCAGGGAAATTCTATCACATTTGTTCAATTTACGTCGCTCCTATTTCAGATAGCGTATTGGGCTAGGCGGCATCTCAAAGCGCATGAAATGACGAGTGAAATGCACTATTATACTTCTAGGGTAGGGCGAACAGAGACCCGAAGAGATCATTTTACATTAAGGTGAATATAAGAATGCAGCGTAATTCTGTCACATTTGTTCAACTTACGTCGCTCCTATTTCAGATAGCGTATTCGGTTAAGCGTCATCTCAAAGCGCATGAAAAGACGAGTGAAATGCACTATTAAACTTCTAGGGTAGGGCGAACAGAGACCCGATTACATCATTTTACATTAAGGTTAATATAAGTATTCAGCGAGATTCTATCACACTTGTGCAATTTACGTCGCTTCTATTTCAGACAGCGTACTGGGCTAGGCGGCATCTTAAAGCGCGTGGAATGGCGAGTAAAATGCACTATTAACCTTCTATGATAGGGCAATCAGAGACCAGATTAGATCATTTTATACTTTGGTTAATATAAGAATTCAGCGAAATTCTATCACATTTGTTCAATTTACGTGGCTCCTGTTTCAGATAGCGTATTGGGCTAGGCGGCATCTTAAAGCGCGTGGAATGGCGAGTAATATGCACCACTAAACTTCTATGATAGGGCAGTCAGAGACCCGATTAGATCATTTTATATTTTGGTTAATATAAGAATTCAGCGAAATTCTATCACATTTGTTCAATTTCCGTCGCTCCTATTTCAGATAGCGTACTGGGCTAGGCGGCATCTTAAAGCGGGTGGAATGGCGAGTAGAATGCACTATTAAAATTCTATGATAGGGCAATCAGAGACCCGATTAGATCATTTTATATTTTGGTTAATATAAGAATTCAGCGAAATTCTATCACATTTGTTCAATTTGCATCGCTCCTATTACAAATAGCTTATTGGGCTCAGCGGCATCTCAAAGCGCATGAAATGACGAGTGAAATGCACTATTAAACTTCTAGGCTAGGGCGAACAGAGACCCGAGCAGATCATTTTACATTAAGGTTAATATAAGTATTCAGCGAGATTCTATCACACTTGTTCAATTTACGTCGCTTCTATTTCAGACAGCGTACTGGGCTAGGCGGCATCTTAAAGCGCGTGGAATGTCGAGTAAAATGCACTATTAAACTTCTATGATAGGGCAATCAGAGACCCGATTAGATCATTTTATATTTTGTTTAATATAAGATTTCAGGGAAATTCTATCACATTTGTTCAATTTACGTCGCTCCTATTTCAGATAGCGTATTGGGCTAGGCGGCATCTTAAAGCGCATGAAATGTCGAGTGCAATGCACTATTATACTTCTAGGGTAGGGCGAACAGAGACCCGAAGAGATCATTTTACATTAAGGTGAATATAAGAATGCAGCGTAATTCTGTCACATTTGTTCAATTTACGTCGCTCCTATTTCAGATAGCGTATTGGGTTAAGCGGCATCTCAAAGCGCATGAAATGACGAGTGAAATGCACTATTAAACTTCTAGGGTAGGGCAAACATGGACCCGATTAGATCATTTTATACTATGGTTAATTTAAGAATTCAGCGAAATTCTATCACATTTGTTCAATTTACGGTGCTTCTATTACAGATAGCTTATTAGGCTTAGCGGCAACTCAAAGCGCATGAAATGACGAGTGAAATGCACTATTAAACTTCTAGGGTAGGGCAAACAGAGACCCGATTAGGTCATTTTATATTATGGTTAATTTAAGAATTCAGCAAAATTCTATCACATTTGTTCAATTTACGTCGTTCCTATTTCAGATAGCGTCCTGTGCTAAGCGGCATCTAAAAGCGCATGAAATGGCGACTATAATGCACTATTATACTTCTAGGATGAGGCAAACAGAGACCCGATTAGATCATTTTAAATTATGGTTAATTTAAGAATTCAGCAAAATTCTATCACATTTGTTCAATTTCCGTCGCTCCTATTTCAGATAGCGTACTGGGCTAGGCGGCATCTTAAAGCGGGTGGAATGGCGAGTAGAATGCACTATTAAAATTCTATGATAGGGCAATCAGAGACCCGATTAGATCATTTTATATTTTGGTTAATATAAGATTTCAGCGAAATTCTATCACATTTGTTCAATTTGCGTCGCTCCTATTACAAATACCTTATTGGGCTCAGCGGCATCTCAAAGCGCATGAAATGACGAGTGAAATGCACTATTAAACTTCTAGGCTAGGGCGAACAGAGACCCGAGCAGATCATTTTACATTATGGTTAATAAAAGAATTCAACAAAATTCTATCACATTTGTTCAACTTACGTCGCTCCTATTTCAGATAGCGTATTGGGCTAAGCGGCATCGCAAAGCGCATGAAATGGCGAGTGAAATGCTCCATTAGACTTCTATGGTAGGGCGAACAGAGACCCGATTAGATCATTTTATATTTTGGTTAATATAAGAATTCAGTGAAATTCTATCACATTTGTTCAATTTACGTCGCTCCTATTTCAAATAGCGTATTGGGCTCAGCGGCATCTCATAGCGCATGAAATGGCGAGCAAAATGCACTATTAAACTTCTAGGGTAGGGCAAACAGAGACCCGATTAGATCATTTTATGTTATGGTTAATTTAAGAATTCAGCGAAATTCTATCACATTTGTTCAACTTACGTCGCTCCTATTTCAAATAGCGTATTGAGCTAAGCGGCATCTCAAAGCGCATGAAATGGCGAGCAAAATGCAGTATTAAACTTCCAGGGTAGAGCAAACAGAGACCCGATTAGATCATTTTGTACTAAGGTTAATTTAAGAATTCAGCAAAATTCTATCACATTTGTTCAATTTACGTCGCTCCTATTGCAGATAGCGAACTGGGCTATGCGGCATCTTAAAGCGCGTGGAATGGCGAGTAAAATGCACTACTAATCTTCTATGATAGGGCAATCAGAGACCCGATTAGATCATTTTATATTTTAATTAATATAAGATTTCAGGGAAATTCTATCACATTTGTTCAATTTACGTCGCTCCTATTTCAGATAGCGTATTGGGTTAAGCGGGATCTCAAAGCGCATGAAATGGCGACTAAAATGCACTATTAAACTTCTAGGCTAGGGCGAACAGAGACCCGATTAGATCATTTCACATTAAGGTTAATATAAGAATTCACGGAAATTCTATCACATTTGTTCAATTTACGTCGCTCCTATTTCAGATAGCGTATTGGGCTATGCGGCATCTCGAAGCGCATGAAATGGCGAACAAAATGCACTATTAAACTTCTAGGGTAGGGCGAACAGAGACCCGATTACATCATTTTACATTAAGGTTAATATAAGTATTCAGCGAGATTCTATCACACTTGTGCAATTTACGTCGCTTCTATTTCAGACAGCGTACTGGGCTAGGCGGCATCTTAAAGCGCGTGGAATGGCGAGTAAAATGCACTATTAACCTTCTATGATAGGGCAATCAGAGACCAGATTAGATCATTTTATACTTTGGTTAATATAAGAATTCAGCGAAATTCTATCACATTTGTTCAATTTACGTGGCTCCTGTTTCAGATAGCGTATTGGGCTAGGCGGCATCTTAAAGCGCGTGGAATGGCGAGTAATATGCACCACTAAACTTCTATGATAGGGCAATCAGAGACCCGATTAGATCATTTTATATTTTGGTTAATATAAGAATTCAGCGAAATTCTATCACATTTGTTCAATTTACGTCGCTCCTATTTCAGATAGCGTATTGGGTTAAGCGGCATCTCAAAGCGCATGAAATGACGAGTGAAATGCACTATTAAACTTCTAGGGTAGGGCAAACAGGGACCCGATTAGATCATTTTATATTATGGTTAATTTAAGAATTCAGCAAAATTCTATCACATTTGTTCAATTTACGTCGTTCCTATTTCAGATAGCGTCCTGTGCTAAGCGGCATCTAAAAGCGCATGAAATGGCGAGTATAATGCACTATTATACTTCTAGGATGAGGCAAACAGAGACCCGATTAGATCATTTTAAATTATGGTTAATTTAAGAATTCAGCAAAATTCTATCACATTTGTTCAATTTCCGTCGCTCCTATTTCAGATAGCGTACTGGGCTAGGCGGCATCTTAAAGCGGGTGGAATGGCGAGTAGAATGCACTATTAAAATTCTATGATAGGGCAATCAGAGACCCGATTAGATCATTTTATATTTTGGTTAATATAAGAATTCAGCGAAATTCTATCACATTTGTTCAATTTGCGTCGCTCCTATTACAAATAGCTTATTGGGCTCAGCGGCATCTCAAAGCGCATGAAATGACGAGTGAAATGCACTATTAAACTTCTAGGCTAGGGCGAACAGAGACCCGAGCAGATCATTTTACATTAAGGTTAATATAAGTATTCAGCGAGATTCTATCACACTTGTTCAATTTACGTCGCTTCTATTTCAGACAGCGTACTGGGATAGGCGGCATCTTAAAGCGCGTGGAATGTCGAGTAAAATGCACTATTAAACTTCTATGATAGGGCAATCAGAGACCCGATTAGATCATTTTATATTTTGTTTAATATAAGATTTCAGGGAAATTCTATCACATTTGTTCAATTTACGTCGCTCCTATTTCAGATAGCGTATTGGGCTAGGCGGCATCTCAAAGCGCATGAAATGACGAGTGCAATGCACTATTATACTTCTAGGGTAGGGCGAACAGAGACCCGAAGAGATCATTTTACATTAAGGTGAATATAAGAATGCAGCGTAATTCTGTCACATTTGTTCAATTTACGTCGCTCCTATTTCAGATAGCGTATTGGGTTAAGCGGCATCTCAAAGCGCATGAAATGACGAGTGAAATGCACTATTAAACTTCTAGGGTAGGGCAAACAGGGACCCGATTAGATCATTTTATACTATGGTTAATTTAAGAATTCAGCGAAATTCTATCACATTTGTTCAATTTACGGTGCTTCTATTACAGATAGCTTATTAGGCTTAGCGGCAACTCAAAGCGCATGAAATGACGAGTGAAATGCACTATTAAACTTCTAGGGTAGGGCAAACAGAGACCCGATTAGGTCATTTTATATTATGGTTAATTTAAGAATTCAGCAAAATTCTATCACATTTGTTCAATTTACGTCGTTCCTATTTCAGATAGCGTCCTGTACTAAGCGGCATCTAAAAGCGCATGAAATGGCGAGTATAATGCACTATTATACTTCTAGGATGAGGCAAACAGAGACCCGATTAGATCATTTTAAATTATGGTTAATTTAAGAATTCAGCAAAATTCTATCACATTTGTTCAATTTCCGTCGCTCCTATTTCAGATAGCGTATTGGGCTATGCGGCATCTCAAAGCGCATGAAATGGCGAACAAAATGCACTATTAAACTTCTAGGGTAGGGCGAACAGAGACCCGATTAGATCATTTTACATTAAGGTTAATATAAGTATTCAATGAGATTCTATCACACTTGTTCAATTTACGTCGCTTCTATTTCAGACAGCGTACTGGGCTAGGCGGCATCTTAAAGCGCGTGGAATGTCGAGTAAAATGCACTATTAACCTTCTATGATAGGGCAATCAGAGACCAGATTAGATCATTTTATACTTTGGTTAATATAAGAATTCAGCGAAATTCTATCACATTTGTTCAATTTACGTCGCTCCTATTTCAGATAGCGTATTGGGCTAAGCGGCATCTAAAAGCGCATGAAATGGCGAGTATAATGCACTATTATACTTCTAGGATAAGGCAAACAGAGACCCGATTAGATCATTTTATATTACGGTTAATATAAGAATGCAGCGTGATTCTATCACATTTGTTCAAGTTACGTCGCTCCTATTTCAGATAGCGTACTGGGCTATGCGGCATCTTAAAGCGCGTGGAATGGCGAGTAAAATGCACTATTAAACTTCTATGATAGGGCAATCAGAGACCCGATTAGATCATTTTATATTTTGGTTGATATAAGAATTCAACGAAATTCTATCACATTTGTAAAATTTACGTCGCTCCTATTACAGATAGCTTATTGGGCTTAGCGGCATCTCAAAGCACATGCAATGGCGAGTAAAATGCACTATTAAACTTCTAGGCTAGGGCGAACAGAGACCCGATTAGATCATTTTATATTATGGTTAATATAAGATTTCAGGGAGATTCTATCACATCTGTTCAATTTACGTCGCTCCTATTTCAGATAGCGTATTCGGCTAAGCGGCATCTCAAAGCGCATAAAATGGCGAATAAAATGCACTATTAAACTACTAGGCTAGGGCGAACAGAGACCCGATTAGATCATTTTATATTTTGGTTAATATAAGAATTCTGCGAAATTCTATCACATTTGTTCAATTTACGTCGCTCCTATTTCAGATAGCTTATTGGGCTTAGCGGCATCTCAATCCGCATGAAATGACGAGTATAATGCACTATTAAACTGCTAGGATAAGGCAAACAGAGACCCGATTAGATCATTTTACATTAAGGTTAATATAAGAATTCAACGAAATTCTATCACATTTGTTCAATTTACGTCGCTCCTATGTCAGATAGCGTATTGGGCTAAGCGGCATCTCAAAGCGCATGAACTGGCGAGTAAAATGCGCTGTTAAACTTCTAGGGTAGGGCAAACGGAGAACCGATTAGATCTTTTTATATTCTGGTTAATTTAAGAATTCAGTCAAATTCTATCACATTTGTTCAATTTACGTCGCTCCTATTTCAGATAGCGTATTGGGCTATGCGGCATCTAAAAGCGCATGAAATGGCGAGTGTAATGCACTATTATACTTCTAGGATAAGGCAAACAGAGACCCGATTAGATCATTTTATATTACGGTTAATATAAGAATGCAGCGTGATTCTATCACATTTGTTCAAGTTACGTCGCTCCTATTTCAGATAGCGTACTGGGCTATGCGGCATCTTAAAGCGCGTGGAATGGCGAGTAAAATGCACTATTAAACTTCTATGATAGGGCAATCAGAGACCCGATTAGATCATTTTATATTTTGGTTGATATAAGAATTCAACGAAATTCTATCACATTTGTAAAATTTACGTCGCTCCTATTACAGATAGCTTATTGGGCTTAGCGGCATCTCAAAGCACATGCAATGGCGAGTAAAATGCACTATTAAACTTCTAGGCTAGGGCGAACAGAGACCCGATTAGATCATTTTATATTATGGTTAATATAAGATTTCAGGGAGATTCTATCACATCTGTTCAATTTACGTCGCTCCTATTTCAGATAGCGTATTCGGCTAAGCGGCATCTCAAAGCGCATAAAATGGCGAATAAAATGCACTATTAAACTACTAGGCTAGGGCGAACAGAGACCCGATTAGATCATTTTATATTTTGGTTAATATAAGAATTCTGCGAAATTCTATCACATTTGTTCAATTTACGTCGCTCCTATTTCAGATAGCTTATTGGGCTTAGCGGCATCTCAATCCGCATGAAATTACGAGTATAATGCACTATTAAACTGCTAGGATAAGGCAAACAGAGACCCGATTAGATCATTTTACATTAAGGTTAATATAAGAATTCAACGAAATTCTATCACATTTGTTCAATTTACGTCGCTGCTATGTCAGATAGCGTATTGGGCTAAGCGGCATCTCAAAGCGCATGAACTGGCGAGTAAAATGCGCTGTTAAACTTCTAGGGTAGGGCAAACGGAGAACCGATTAGATCTTTTTATATTATGGTTAATTTAAGAATTCAGTCAAATTCTATCACATTTGTTCAATTTACGTCGCTCCTATTTCAAATAGCGTATTGGGCTATGCGGCATCTCAAAGCGCATGAAATGACGAGTAAAATGCACTATTCAACTTCTAGGGTATGGCAAACAGGGACCCGATTAGATCATTTTATATTATGGTTAATTTAAGAATTCAGCAAAATTCTATCACATTTGTTCAATTTACGTCGCTCCTATTTCAGATAGCGTATTGGGCTAAGCGGCATCTCAAAGCGCATGAACTGGCGAGTAAAATGCGCTGTTAAACTTCTAGGGTAGGGCAAACGGAGAACCGATTAGATCATTTTATATTATGGTTAATTTAAGAATTGAGCCAAATTCTATCACATTTGTTCAATTTACGTCGCTCCTATTTCAGATAGCGTACTGGGCTAGGCGGCATCTTTAAGCGCGTGGAATGGCGAGTGAAATGCACTATTAAACTTCTATGATAGGGCAATCAGAGACCCGATTAGATCATTTTATATTACGGTTAATATAAGAATGCAGCGTGATTCTATCACATTTGTTCAAGTTACGTCGCTCCTATTTCAGATAGCGTACTGGGCTGGGCGGCATCTTAAAGCGCGTGGAATGGCGAGTGAAATGCACTATTAAACTTCTATGATAGGGCAATCAGAGACCCGATTAGATCATTTTATATTTTGTTTAATATAAGATTTCAGGGAAATTCTATCACATTTGTTCAATTTACGTCGCTCCTATTTCAGATAGCGTACTGGGCTAGGCGGCATCTCAAAGCGCATGAAATGACGAGTGAAATGCACTATTATAGTTCTAGGGTAGGGCGAACAGAGACCCGAAGAGATCATTTTACGTTAAGGTGAATATAAGAATGCAGCGTAATTCTGTCACATTTGTTCAACTTACGTCGCTCCTATTTCAGATAGCGTATTGGGTTAAGCGTCATCTCAAAGCGCATGAAATGACGAGTGAAATGCACTATTAAACTTCTAGGGTAGGGCGAACAGAGACCCGATTACATCATTTTACATTAAGGTTAATATAAGTATACAGCGAGATTCTATCACACTTGTGCAATTTACGTCGCTTCTATTTCAGACAGCGTACTGGGCTAGGCGGCATCTTAAAGCGGGTGGAATGGCGAGTAGAATGCACTATTAAAATTCTATGATAGGGCAATCAGAGACCCGATTAGATCATTTTATATTTTGGTTAATATAAGAATTCAGCGAAATTCTATCACATTTGTTCAATTTGCGTCGCTCCTATTACAAATAGCTTATTGGGCTCAGCGGCATCTCAAAGCGCATGAAATGACGAGTGAAATGCACTATTAAACTTCTAGGCTAGGGCGAACAGAGACCCGATTAGATCATTTTATATTATGGTTAATTTAAGAATTCAGCGAGATTCTATCACACTTGTGCAATTTACGTCGCTTCTATTTCAGACAGCGTACTGGGCTAGGCGGCATCTTAAAGCGGGTGGAATGGCGAGTAGAATGCACTATTAAAATTCTATGATAGGGCAATCAGAGACCCGATTAGATCATTTTATATTTTGGTTAATATAAGAATTCAGCGAAATTCTATCACATTTGTTCAATTTGCGTCGCTCCTATTACAAATAGCTTATTGGGCTCAGCGGCATCTCAAAGCGCATGAAATGACGAGTGAAATGCACTATTAAACTTCTAGGCTAGGGCGAACAGAGACCCGAGCAGATCATTTTACATTATGGTTAATAAAAGAATTCAGCGAAATTCTATCACATTTGTTCAACTTACGTCGCTCCTATTTCAGATAGCGTATTGGGCTAAGCGGCATCGCAAAGCGCATGAAATGGCGAGTGAAATGCACCATTAGACTTCTATGGTAGGGCGAACAGAGACCCGATTAGATCATTTTATATTTTGGTTAATATAAGAATTCAGTGAAATTCTATCACATTTGTTCAATTTACGTCGCTCCTATTTCAAATAGCGTATTGGGCTCAGCGGCATCTCATAGCGCATGAAATGGCGAGCAAAATGCACTATTAAGCTTCTAGGGTAGGGCAAACAGAGACCCGATTAGATCATTTTATGTTATGGTTAATTTAAGAATTCAGCGAAATTCTATCACATTTGTTCAACTTACGTCGCTCCTATTTCAAATAGCGTATTGAGCTAAGCGGCATCTCAAAGCGCATGAAATGGCGAATAAAATTCGCTATTAAACTTCTAGGGTAGGGCAAACAGAGACCCGATTAGATCATTTTATATTACGATTAATATAAGAATTCAGCGTAATTCTATCACATTTGTTCATCTTACGTCGCTCCTATTTCAGATAGCGTACTGGGCTAGGCGGCATCTTAAAGCGCGTGGAAGGACGAGTAAAATGGACTACTAAACTTCTATGATAGAGCAATCAGAGACCCGATTAGATCATTTTATATTTTGTTTAATATAAGATTTCAGGGAAATTCTATCACATTTGTTCAATTTACGTCGCTCCTATTACAGATAGCTTATTGGGCTTAGCGGCATCTCAAAGCACATGCAATGGCGAGTAAAATGCACTATTAAACTTCTAGCCTAGGGCGATCAGAGACCCGATTAGATCATTCTATATTATGGTTAATATAATATTTCAGGGAGATTCTATCACATCTGTTCAATTTACGTCGCTCCTATTTCAGATAGCGTATTCGGCTAAGCGGCATCTCAAAGCGCATAAAATGGCGAATAAAATGCACTATTAAACTACTAGGCTAGGGCGAACAGAGACCCGATTAGATTTTTTTATATTTTGGTTAATATAAGAATTCTGCGAAATTCTATCACATTTGTTCAATTTACGTCGCTCCTATTTCAGATAGCTTATTGGGCTTAGCGGCATCTCAATCCGCATGAAATGACGAGTATAATGCACTATTAAACTGCTAGGCTAAGGCAAACAGAGACCCGATTAGATCATTTTACATTAAGGTTAATATAAGAATTCAACGAAATTCTATCACATTTGTTCAATTTACGTCGCTCCTATTTCAGATAGCGTATTGGGCTAAGCGGCATCTCAAAGCGCATGAACTGGCGAGTAAAATGCGCTGTTAAACTTCTAGGGTAGGGCAAACGGCGAACCGATTAGATCTTTTTATATTATGGTTAATTTAAGAATTCAGCCAAATTCTAT
Organism: Macropis europaea; assembly: GCA_916610135.2. Classification (NCBI taxonomy): domain Eukaryota; kingdom Metazoa; phylum Arthropoda; class Insecta; order Hymenoptera; family Melittidae; genus Macropis; species Macropis europaea. The sequence continues at coordinate 187,658 of CAKAJE020001893.1, forward strand.
CACATTTGTTCAATTTACGTCGCTCCTATTTCAGATAGCGTACTGGGCTAGGCGGCATCTTTAAGCGCGTGGAATGGCGAGTGAAATGCACTATTAAACTTCTATGATAGGGCAATCAGAGACCCGATTAGATCATTTTATATTACGGTTAATATAAGAATGCAGCGTGATTCTATCACATTTGTTCAAGTCACGTCGCTACTATTTCAGATAGCGTCCTGTGCTAAGCGGCATCTAAAAGCGCATGAAATGGCGAGTATAATGCACTATTATACTTCTAGGATGAGGCAAACAGAGACCCGATTAGATCATTTTAAATTATGGTTAATTTAAGAATTCAGCAAAATTCTATCACATTTGTTCAATTTCCGTCGCTCCTATTTCAGATAGCGTACTGGGCTAGGCGGCATCTCAAAGCGCATGAAATGGCGAATAAAATTCGCTATTAAACTTCTAGGGTAGGGCAAACAGAGACCCGATTAGATCATTTTATATTACGATTAATATAAGAATTCAGCGTAATTCTATCACATTTGTTCATCTTACGTCGCTCCTATTTCAGATAGCGTACTGGGCTAGGCGGCATCTTAAAGCGCGTGGAAGGGCGAGTAAAATGGACTACTAAACTTCTATGATAGAGCAATCAGAGACCCGATTAGATCATTTTATATTTTGTTTAATATAAGATTTCAGGGAAATTCTATCACATTTGTTCAATTTACGTCGCTCCTATTTCAGATAGCGTATTGGGCTATGCGGCATCTCAAAGCGCATGAAATGGCGAACAAAATGCACTATTCAACTTCTAGGGTAGGGCGAACAGAGACCCGATTAGATCATTTTACATTAAGGTTAATATAAGTATTCAATGAGATTCTATCACACTTGTTCAATTTACGTCGCTTCTATTTCAGACAGCGTACTGGGCTAGGCGGCATCTTAAAGCGCGTGGAATGTCGAGTAAAATGCACTATTAACCTTCTATGATAGGGCAATCAGAGACCAGATTAGATCATTTTATACTTTGGTTAATATAAGAATTCAGCGAAATTCTATCACATTTGTTCAATTTACGTCGCTCCTATTTCAGATAGCGTACTGGGCTGGGCGGCATCTTAAAGCGCGTGGAATGGCGAGTGAAATGCACTATTAAACTTCTATGATAGGGCAATCAGAGACCCGATTAGATCATTTTATATTTTGTTTAATATAAGATTTCAGGGAAATTCTATCACATTTGTTCAATTTACGTCGCTCCTATTTCAGATAGCGTATTGGGCTAGGCGGCATCTCAAAGCGCATGAAATGACGAGTGAAATGCACTATTATACTTCTAGGGTAGGGCGAACAGAGACCCGAAGAGATCATTTTACATTAAGGTGAATATAAGAATGCAGCGTAATTCTGTCACATTTGTTCAACTTACGTCGCTCCTATTTCAGATAGCGTATTGGGTTAAGCGTCATCTCAAAGCGCATGAAATGTCGAGTGAAATGCACTATTAAACTTCTAGGGTAGGGCGAACAGAGACCCGATTACATCATTTTACATTAAGGTTAATATAAGTATTCAGCGAGATTCTATCACACTTGTGCAATTTACGTCGCTTCTATTTCAGACAGCGTACTGGGCTAGGCGGCATCTTAAAGCGCGTGGAATGGCGAGTAAAATGCACTATTAACCTTCTATGATAGGGCAATCAGAGACCAGATTAGATCATTTTATACTTTGGTTAATATAAGAATTCAGCGAAATTCTATCACATTTGTTCAATTTACGTCGCTCCTATTTCAGATAGCGTATTGGGTTAAGCGGCATCTCAAAGCGCATGAAATGACGAGTGAAATGCACTATTAAACTTCTAGGGTAGGGCAAACAGGGACCCGATTAGATCATTTTATATTATGGTTAATTTAAGAATTCAGCAAAATTCTATCACATTTGTTCAATTTACGTCGTTCCTATTTCAGATAGCGTCCTGTGCTAAGCGGCATCTAAAAGCGCATGAAATGGCGAGTATAATGCACTATTATACTTCTAGGACGAGGCAAACAGAGACCCGATTAGATCATTTTAAATTATGGTTAATTTAAGAATTCAGCAAAATTCTATCACATTTGTTCAATTTCCGTCGCTCCTATTTCAGATAGCGTACTGGGCTAGGCGGCATCTTAAAGCGGGTGGAATGGCGAGTAGAATGCACTATTAAAATTGTATGATAGGGCAATCAGAGACCCGATTAGATCATTTTATATTTTGGTTAATATAAGAATTCAGCGAAATTCTATCACATTTGTTCAATTTGCGTCGCTCCTATTACAAATAGCTTATTGGGCTCAGCGGCATCTCAAAGCGCATGAAATGACGAGTGAAATGCACTATTAAACTTCTAGGCTAGGGCGAACAGAGACCCGAGCAGATCATTTTACATTATGGTTAATAAAAGAATTCAGCGAAATTCTATCACATTTGTTCAAGTTACGTCGCTCCTATTTCAGATAGCGTATTGGGCTAAGCGGCATCGCAAAGCGCATGAAATGGCGAGTGAAATGCACCATTAGACTTCTATGGTAGGGCAAACAGAGACCCGATTAGATCATTTTATATTTTGGTTAATATAAGAATTCAGTGAAATTCTATCACATTTGTTCAATTTACGTCGCTCCTATTTCAAATAGCGTATTGGGCTCAGCGGCATCTCATAGCGCATGAAATGGCGAGCAAAATGCACTATTAAACTTCTAGGGCAGGGCAAACAGAGACCCGATTAGATCATTTTATGTTATGGTTAATTTAAGAATTCAGCGAAATTCTATCACATTTGTTCAACTTACGTCGCTCCTATTTCAAATAGCGTATTGAGCTAAGCGGCATCTCAAAGCGCATGAAATGGCGAATAGAATTCGCTATTAAACTTCTAGGGTAGGGCAAACAGAGACCCGATTAGATCATTTTATATTACGATTAATATAAGAATTCAGCGTAATTCTATCACATTTGTTCATCTTACGTCGCTCCTATTTCAGATAGCGTACTGGGCTAGGCGGCATCTTAAAGCGCGTGGAAGGGCGAGTAAAATGGACTACTAAACTTCTATGATAGAGCAATCAGAGACCCGATTAGATCATTTTATATTTTGTTTAATATAAGATTTCAGGGAAATTCTATCACATTTGTTCAATTTACGTCGCTCCTATTTCAGATAGCGTATTGGGCTATGCGGCATCTCAAAGCGCATGAAATGGCGAACAAAATGCACTATTAAACTTCTAGGGTAGGGCGAACAGAGACCCGATTAGATCATTTTACATTAAGGTTAATATAAGTATTCAGCGAGATTCTATCACACTTGTTCAATTTACGTCGCTTCTATTTCAGACAGCGTACTGGGCTAGGCGGCATCTTAAAGCGCTTGGAATGTCGAGTAAAATGCACTATTAACCTTCTATGATAGGGCAATCAGAGACCAGATTAGATCATTTTATACTTTGGTTAATATAAGAATTCAGCGAAATTCTATCACATTTGTTCAATTTACGTCGCTCCTATTTCAGATAGCGTATTGGGCTAAGCGGCATCTAAAAGCGCATGAAATGGCGAGTATAATGCACTATTATACTTCTAGGATAAGGCAAACAGAGACCCGATTAGATCATTTTATATTACGGTTAATATAAGAATGCAGCGTGATTCTATCACATTTGTTCAAGTTACGTCGCTCCTATTTCAGATAGCGTACTGGGCTATGCGGCATCTTAAAGCGCGTGGAATGGCGAGTAAAATGCACTATTAAACTTCTATGATAGGGCAATCAGAGACCCGATTAGATCATTTTATATTTTGGTTGATATAAGAATTCAACGAAATTCTATCACATTTGTAAAATTTACGTCGCTCCTATTACAGATAGCTTATTGGGCTTAGCGGCATCTCAAAGCACATGCAATGGCGAGTAAAATGCACTATTAAACTTCTAGGCTAGGGCGAACAGAGACCCGATTAGATCATTTTATATTATGGTTAATATAAGATTTCAGGGAGATTCTATCACATCTGTTCAATTTACGTCGCTCCTATTTCAGATAGCGTATTCGGCTAAGCGGCATCTCAAAGCGCATAAAATGGCGAATAAAATGCACTATTAAACTACTAGGCTAGGGCGAACAGAGACCCGATTAGATCATTTTATATTTTGGTTAATATAAGAATTCTACGAAATTCTATCACATTTGTTCAATTTACGTCGCTCCTATTTCAGATAGCTTATTGGGCTTAGCGGCATCTCAATCCGCATGAAATGACGAGTATAATGCACTATTAAACTGCTAGGATAAGGCAAACAGAGACCCGATTAGATCATTTTACATTAAGGTTAATATAAGAATTCAACGAAATTCTATCACATTTGTTCAATTTACGTCGCTCCTATTTCAGATAGCGTATTGGGCTAAGCGGCATCTCAAAGCGCATGAACTGGCGAGTAAAATGCGCTGTTAAACTTCTAGGGTAGGGCAAACGGAGAACCGATTAGATCTTTTTATATTATGGTTAATTTAAGAATTCAGTCAAATTCTATCACATTTGTTCAATTTACGTCGCTCCTATTTCAGATAGCGTAATGGGCTATGCGGCATCTCAAAGCGCATGGAATGACGAGTAAAATGCACTATTCAACTTCTAGGGTATGGCAAACAGGGACCCGATTAGATCATTTTATATTATGGTTAATTTAAGAATTCAGCAAAATTCTATCACATTTGTTCAATTTACGTCGCTCCTATTTCAGATAGCGTATTGGGCTAAGCGGCATCTCAAAGCGCATGAACTGGCGAGTAAAATGCGCTGTTAAACTTCTAGGGTAGGGCAAACGGAGAACCGATTAGATCATTTTATATTATGGTTAATTTAAGAATTGAGCCAAATTCTATCACATTTGTTCAATTTACGTCGCTCCTATTTCAGATAGCGTATTGGGTTAAGCGGCATCTCAAAGCGCATGAAATGACGAGTGAAATGCACTATTAAACTTCTAGGGTAGGGCAAACAGGGACCCGATTAGATCATTTTATATTACGGTTAATATAAGAATGCAGCGTGATTCTATCACATTTGTTCAAGTTACGTCGCTCCTATTTCAGATAGCGTACTGGGCTATGCGGCATCTTAAAGCGCGTGGAATGGCGAGTAAAATGCACTATTAAACTTCTATGATAGGGCAATCAGAGACCCGATTAGATCATTTAATATTACGGTTAATATAAGAATGCAGCGTGATTCTATCACATTTGTTCAAGTCACGTCGCTCCTATTTCAGATAGCGTACTGTGCTGGGCGGCATCTTAAAGCGCGTGGAATGGCGAGTGAAATGCACTATTAAACTTCTATGATAGGGCAATCAGAGACCCGATTAGATCATTTTATATTTTGTTTAATATAAGATTTCAGGGAAATTCTATCACATTTGTTCAATTTACGTCGCTCCTATTTCAGATAGCGTATTGGGCTAGGCGGCATCTCAAAGCGCATGAAATGACGAGTGAAATGCACTATTATACTTCTAGGGTAGAGCGAACAGAGACCCGAAGAGATCATTTTACATTAAGGTGAATATAAGAATGCAGCGTAATTCTGTCACATTTGTTCAACTTACGTCGCTCCTATTTCAGATAGCGTATTGGGTTAAGCGTCATCTCAAAGCGCATGAAATGTCGAGTGAAATGCACTATTAAACTTCTAGGGTAGGGCGAACAGAGACCCGATTACATCATTTTACATTAAGGTTAATATAAGTATTCAGCGAGATTCTATCACACTTGTGCAATTTACGTCGCTTCTATTTCAGACAGCGTACTGGGCTAGGCGGCATCTTAAAGCGCGTGGAATGGCGAGTAAAATGCACTATTAACCTTCTATGATAGGGCAATCAGAGACCAGATTAGATCATTTTATACTTTGGTTAATATAAGAATTCAGCGAAATTCTATCACATTTGTTCAATTTACGTGGCTCCTGTTTCAGATAGCGTATTGGGCTAGGCGGCATCTTAAAGCGCGTGGAATGGCGAGTAATATGCACCACTAAACTTCTATGATAGGGCAATCAGAGACCCGATTAGATCATTTTATATTTTGGTTAATATAAGAATTCAGCGAAATTCTATCACATTTGTTCAATTTACGTCGCTCCTATTTCAGATAGCGTATTGGGTTAAGCGGCATCTCAAAGCGCATGAAATGACGAGTGAAATGCACTATTAAACTTCTAGGGTAGGGCAAACAGGGACCCGATTAGATCATTTTATATTATGGTTAATTTAAGAATTCAGCAAAATTCTATCACATTTGTTCAATTTACGTCGTTCCTATTTCAGATAGCGTCCTGTGCTAAGCGGCATCTAAAAGCGCATGAAATGGCGAGTATAATGCACTATTATACTTCTAGGATGAGGCAAACAGAGACCCGATTAGATCATTTTAAATTATGGTTAATTTAAGAATTCAGCAAAATTCTATCACATTTGTTCAATTTCCGTCGCTCCTATTTCAGATAGCGTACTGGGCTAGGCGGCATCTTAAAGCGGGTGGAATGGCGAGTAGAATGCACTATTAAAATTCTATGATAGGGCAATCAGAGACCCGATTAGATCATTTTATATTTTGGTTAATATAAGAATTCAGCGAAATTCTATCACATTTGTTCAATTTGCGTCGCTCCTATTACAAATAGCTTATTGGGCTCAGCGGCATCTCAAAGCGCATGAAATGACGAGTGAAATGCACTATTAAACTTCTAGGCTAGGGCGAACAGAGACCCGAGCAGATCATTTTACATTATGGTTAATAAAAGAATTCAGCGAAATTCTATCACATTTGTTCAACTTACGTCGCTCCTATTTCAGATAGCGTATTGGGCTAAGCGGCATCGCAAAGCGCATGAAATGGCGAGTGAAATGCACCATTAGACTTCTATGGTAGGGCAAACAGAGACCCGATTAGATCATTTTATATTTTGGTTAATATAAGAATTCAGTGAAATTCTATCACATTTGTTCAATTTACGTCGCTCCTATTTCAAATAGCGTATTGGGCTCAGCGGCATCTCATAGCGCATGCAATGGCGAGCAAAATGCACTATTAAACTTCTAGGGTAGGGCAAACAGAGACCCGATTAGATCATTTTATGTTATGGTTAATTTAAGAATTCAGCGAAATTCTATCACATTTGTTCAACTTACGTCGCTCCTATTTCAAATAGCGTATTGAGCTAAGCGGCATCTCAAAGCGCATGAAATGGCGAATAGAATTCGCTATTAAACTTCTAGGGTAGGGCAAACAGAGACCCGATTAGATCATTTTATATTACGATTAATATAAGAATTCAGCGTAATTCTATCACATTTGTTCATCTTACGTCGCTCCTATTTCAGATAGCGTACTGGGCTAGGCGGCATCTTAAAGCGCGTGGAAGGGCGAGTAAAATGGACTACTAAACTTCTATGATAGAGCAATCAGAGACCCGATTAGATCATTTTATATTTTGTTTAATATAAGATTTCAGGGAAATTCTATCACATTTGTTCAATTTACGTCGCTCCTATTTCAGATAGCGTATTGGGCTATGCGGCATCTCAAAGCGCATGAAATGGCGAACAAAATGCACTATTAAACTTCTAGGGTAGGGCGAACAGAGACCCGATTAGATCATTTTACATTAAGGTTAATATAAGTATTCAGCGAGATTCTATCACACTTGTTCAATTTACGTCGCTTCTATTTCAGACAGCGTACTGGGCTAGGCGGCATCTTAAAGCGCGTGGAATGTCGAGTAAAATGCACTATTAACCTTCTATGATAGGGCAATCAGAGACCAGATTAGATCATTTTATACTTTGGTTAATATAAGAATTCAGCGAAATTCTATCACATTTGTTCAATTTACGTCGCTCCTATTTCAGATAGCGTATTGGGCTAAGCGGCATCTAAAAGCGCATGAAATGGCGAGTATAATGCACTATTATACTTCTAGGATAAGGCAAACAGAGACCCGATTAGATCATTTTATATTACGGTTAATATAAGAATGCAGCGTGATTCTATCACATTTGTTCAAGTTACGTCGCTCCTATTTCAGATAGCGTACTGGGCTAGGCGGCATCTTAAAGCGCGTGGAATGGCGAGTAAAATGCACTATTAAACTTCGATGATAGGGCAATCAGAGACCCGATTAGATCATTTTATATTTTGGTTGATATAAGAATTCAACGAAATTCTATCACATTTGTAAAATTTACGTCGCTCCTATTACAGATAGCTTATTGGGCTTAGCGGCATCTCAAAGCACATGCAATGGCGAGTAAAATGCACTATTAAACTTCTAGGCTAGGGCGAACAGAGACCCGATTAGATCATTTTATATTATGGTTAATATAAGATTTCAGGGAGATTCTATCACATCTGTTCAATTTACGTCGCTCCTATTTCAGATAGCGTATTCGGCTAAGCGGCATCTCAAAGCGCATAAAATGGCGAATAAAATGCACTATTAAACTACTAGGCTAGGGCGAACAGAGACCCGATTAGATCATTTTATATTTTGGTTAATATAAGAATTCTGCGAAATTCTATCACATTTGTTCAATTTACGTCGCTCCTATTTCAGATAGCTTATTGGGCTTAGCGGCATCTCAATCCGCATGAAATGACGAGTATAATGCACTATTAAACTGCTAGGATAAGGCAAACAGAGACCCGATTAGATCATTTTACATTAAGGTTAATATAAGAATTCAACGAAATTCTATCACATTTGTTCAATTTACGTCGCTCCTATTTCAGATAGCGTATTGGGCTAAGCGGCATCTCAAAGCGCATGAACTGGCGAGTAAAATGCGCTGTTAAACTTCTAGGGTAGGGCAAACGGAGAACCGATTAGATCTTTTTATATTATGGTTAATTTAAGAATTCAGTCAAATTCTATCACATTTGTTCAATTTACGTCGCTCCTATTTCAGATAGCGTATTGGGCTATGCGGCATCTCAAAGCGCATGGAATGACGAGTAAAATGCACTATTCAACTTCTAGGGTATGGCAAACAGGGACCCGATTAGATCATTTTATATTATGGTTAATTTAAGAATTCAGCAAAATTCTATCACATTTGTTCAATTTACGTCGCTCCTATTTCAGATAGCGTATTGGGCTAAGCGGCATCTCAAAGCGCATGAACTGGCGAGTAAAATGCGCTGTTAAACTTCTAGGGTAGGGCAAACGGAGAACCGATTAGATCATTTTATATTATGGTTAATTTAAGAATTGAGCCAAATTCTATCACATTTGTTCAATTTACGTCGCTCCTATTTCAGATAGCGTACTGGGCTAGGCGGCATCTTTAAGCGCGTGGAATGGCGAGTGAAATGCACTATTAAACTTCTATGATAGGGCAATCAGAGACCCGATTAGATCATTTTATATTACGGTTAATATAAGAATGCAGCGTCATTCTATCACATTTGTTCAAGTTACGTCGCTCCTATTTCAGATAGCGTACTGGGCTGGGCGGCATCTTAAAGCGCGTGGAATGGCGAGTGAAATGCACTATTAAACTTCTATGATAGGGCAATCAGAGACCCGATTAGATCATTTTATATTTTGTTTAATATAAGATTTCAGGGAAATTCTATCACATTTGTTCAATTTACGTCGCTCCTATTTCAGATAGCGTATTGGGCTAGGCGGCATCTCAAAGCGCATGAAATGACGAGTGAAATGCACTATTATACTTCTAGGGTAGGGCGAACAGAGACCCGAAGAGATCATTTTACATTAAGGTGAATATAAGAATGCAGCGTAATTCTGTCACATTTGTTCAACTTACGTCGCTCCTATTTCAGATAGCGTATTGGGTTAAGCGTCATCTCAAAGCGCATGAAATGACGAGTGAAATGCACTATTAAACTTCTAGGGTAGGGCGAACAGAGACCCGATTACATCATTTTACATTAAGGTTAATATAAGTATTCAGCGAGATTCTATCACACTTGTGCAATTTACGTCGCTTCTATTTCAGACAGCGTACTGGGCTAGGCGGCATCTTAAAGCGCGTGGAATGGCGAGTAAAATGCACTATTAACCTTCTATGATAGGGCAATCAGAGACCAGATTAGATCATTTTATACTTTGGTTAATATAAGAATTCAGCGAAATTCTATCACATTTGTTCAATTTACGTGGCTCCTGTTTCAGATAGCGTATTGGGCTAGGCGGCATCTTAAAGCGCGTGGAATGGCGAGTAATATGCACCACTAAACTTCTATGATAGGGCAATCAGAGACCCGATTAGATCATTTTATATTTTGGTTAATATAAGAATTCAGCGAGATTCTATCACATTTGTTCAATTTACGTCGCTCCTATTTCAGATAGCGTATTGGGTTAAGCGGCATCTCAAAGCGCATGAAATGACGAGTGAAATGCACTATTAAACTTCTAGGGTAGGGCAAACAGGGACCCGATTAGATCATTTTATATTATGGTTAATTTAAGAATTCAGCAAAATTCTATCACATTTGTTCAATTTACGTCGTTCCTATTTCAGATAGCGTCCTGTGCTAAGCGGCATCTAAAAGCGCATGAAATGGCGAGTATAATGCACTATTATACTTCTAGGATGAGGCAAACAGAGACCCGATTAGATCATTTTAAATTATGGTTAATTTAAGAATTCAGCAAAATTCTATCACATTTGTTCAATTTCCGTCGCTCCTATTTCAGATAGCGTACTGGGCTAGGCGGCATCTTAAAGCGGATGGAATGGCGAGTAGAATGCACTATTAAAATTCTATGACAGGGCAATCAGAGACCCGATTAGATCATTTTATATTTTGGTTAATATAAGAATTCAGCGAAATTCTATCACATTTGTTCAATTTGCGTCGCTCCTATTACAAATAGCTTATTGGGCTCAGCGGCATCTCAAAGCGCATGAAATGACGAGTGAAATGCACGATTAAACTTCTAGGCTAGGGCGAACAGAGACCCGAGCAGATCATTTTACATTATGGTTAATAAAAGAATTCAGCGAAATTCTATCACATTTGTTCAACTTACGTCGCTCCTATTTCAGATAGCGTATTGGGCTAAGCGGCATCGCAAAGCGCATGAAATGGCGAGTGAAATGCACCATTAGACTTCTATGGTAGGGCGAACAGAGACCCGATTACATCATTTTATATTTTGGTTAATATAAGAATTCAGTGAAATTCTATCACATTTGTTCAATTTACGTCGCTCCTATTTCAAATAGCGTATTGGGCTCAGCGGCATCTCATAGCGCATGAAATGGCGAGCAAAATGCACTATTAAACTTCTAGGGTAGGGCAAACAGAGACCCGATTAGATCATTTTATGTTATGGTTAATTTAAGAATTCAGCGAAATTCTATCACATTTGTTCAACTTACGTCGCTCCTATTTCAAATAGCGTATTGAGCTAAGCGGCATCTCAAAGCGCATGAAATGGCGAATAAAATTCGCTATTAAACTTCTAGGGTAGGGCAAACAGAGACCCGATTAGATCATTTTATATTACGATTAATATAAGAATTCAGCGTAATTCTATCACATTTGTTCATCTTACGTCGCTCCTATTTCAGATAGCGTACTGGGCTAGGCGGCATCTTAAAGCGCGTGGAAGGGCGAGTAAAATGGACTACTAAACTTCTATGATAGAGCAATCAGAGACCCGATTAGATCATTTTATATTTTGTATAATATAAGATTTCAGGGAAATTCTATCACATTTGTTCAATTTACGTCGCTCCTATTTCAGATAGCGTATTGGGCTATGCGGCATCTCAAAGCGCATGAAATGGCGAACAAAATGCACTATTAAACTTCTAGGGTAGGGCGAACAGAGACCCGATTAGATCATTTTACATTAAGGTTAATATAAGTATTCAATGAGATTCTATCACACTTGTTCAATTTACGTCGCTTCTATTTCAGACAGCGTACTGGGCTAGGCGGCATCTTAAAGCGCGTGGAATGTCGAGTAAAATGCACTATTAACCTTCTATGATAGGGCAATCAGAGACCAGATTAGATCATTTTATACTTTGGTTAATATAAGAATTCAGCGAAATTCTATCACATTTGTTCAATTTACGTCGCTCCTATTTCAGATAGCGTATTGGGCTAAGCGGCATCTAAAAGCGCATGAAATGGCGAGTATAATGCACTATTATACTTCTAGGATAAGGCAAACAGAGACCCGATTAGATCATTTTATATTACGGTTAATATAAGAATGCAGCGTGATTCTATCACATTTGTTCAAGTTACGTCGCTCCTATTTCAGATAGCGTACTGGGCTATGCGGCATCTTAAAGCGCGTGGAATGGCGAGTAAAATGCACTATTAAACTTCTATGATAGGGCAATCAGAGACCCGATTAGATCATTTTATATTTTGGTTGATATAAGAATTCAACGAAATTCTATCACATTTCTAAAATTTACGTCGCTCCTATTACAGATAGCTTATTGGGCTTAGCGGCACCTCAAAGCACATGCAATGGCGAGTAAAATGCACTATTAAACTTCTAGGCTAGGGCGAACAGAGACCCGATTAGATCATTTTATATTATGGTTAATATAAGATTTCAGGGAGATTCTATCATATCTGTTCAATTTACGTCGCTCCTATTTCAGATAGCGTATTCGGCTAAGCGGCATCTCAAAGCGCATAAAATGGCGAATAAAATGCACTATTAAACTACTAGGCTAGGGCGAACAGAGACCCGATTAGATCATTTTATATTTTGGTTAATATAAGAATTCTGCGAAATTCTATCACATTTGTTCAATTTACGTCGCTCCTATTTCAGATAGCTTATTGGGCTTAGCGGCATCTCAATCCGCATGAAATGACGAGTATAATGCACTATTAAACTGCTAGGATAAGGCAAACAGAGACCCGATTAGATCATTTTTCATTAAGGTTAATATAAGAATTCAACGAAATTCTATCACATTTGTTCAATTTACGTCGCTCCTATTTCAGATAGCGTATTGGGCTAAGCGGCATCTCAAAGCGCATGAACTGGCGAGTAAAATGCGCTGTTAAACTTCTAGGGTAGGGCAAACGGAGAACCGATTAGATCTTTTTATATTATGGTTAATTTAAGAATTCAGCCAAATTCTATCACATTTGTTCAATTTACGTCGCTCCTATTTCAGATAGCGTATTGGGCTAAGCGGCATCTCAAAGCGCATGAACTGGCGAGTAAAATGCGCTGTTAAACTTCTAGGGTAGGGCAAACGGAGAACCGATTAGATCATTTTATATTATGGTTAATTTAAGAATTGAGCCAAATTCTATCACATTTGTTCAATTTACGTCGCTCCTATTTCAGATAGCGTACTGGGCTAGGCGGCATCTTTAAGCGCGTGGAATGGCGAGTGAAATGCACTATTAAACTTCTATGATAGGGCAATCAGAGACCCGATTAGATCATTTTATATTACGGTTAATATAAGAATGCAGCGTGATTCTATCACATTTGTTCAAGTTACGTCGCTCCTATTTCAGATAGCGTACTGGGCTGGGCGGCATCTTAAAGCGCGTGGAATGGCGAGTGAAATGCACTATTAAACTTCTATGATAGGGCCGTCAGAGACCCGATTAGATCATTTTATATTTTGTTTAATATAAGATTTCAGGGAAATTCTATCACATTTGTTCAATTTACGTCGCTCCTATTTCAGATAGCGTATTGGGCTAGGCGGCATCTCAAAGCGCATGAAATGACGAGTGAAATGCACTATTATACTTCTAGGGTAGGGCGAACAGAGACCCGAAGAGATCATTTTACATTAAGGTGAATATAAGAATGCAGCGTAATTCTGTCACATTTGTTCAACTTACGTCGCTCCTATTTCAGATAGCGTATTGGGTTAAGCGTCATCTCAAAGCGCATGAAATGACGAGTGAAATGCACTATTAAACTTCTAGGGTAGGGCGAACAGAGACCCGATTACATCATTTTACATTAAGGTTAATATAAGTATTCAGCGAGATTCTATCACACTTGTGCAATTTACGTCGCTTCTATTTCAGACAGCGTACTGGGCTAGGCGGCATCTTAAAGCGCGTGGAATGGCGAGTAAAATGCACTATTAACCTTCTATGATAGGGCAATCAGAGACCAGATTAGATCATTTTATACTTTGGTTAATATAAGAATTCAGCGAAATTCTATCACATTTGTTCAATTTACGTGGCTCCTGTTTCAGATAGCGTATTGGGCTAGGCGGCATCTTAAAGCGCGTGGAATGGCGAGTAATATGCACCACTAAACTTCTATGATAGGGCAATCAGAGACCCGATTAGATCATTTTATACTTTGGTTAATATAAGAATTCAGCGAAATTCTATCACATTTGTTCAATTTACGTCGCTCCTATTTCAGATAGCGTATTGCGTTAAGCGGCATCTCAAAGCGCATGAAATGACGAGTGAAATGCACTATTAAACTTCTAGGGTAGGGCAAACAGGGACCCGATTAGATCATTTTATATTATGGTTAATTTAAGAATTCAGCAAAATTCTATCACATTTGTTCAATTTACGTCGTTCCTATTTCAGATAGCGTCCTGTGCTAAGCGGCATCTAAAAGCGCATGAAATGGCGAGTATAATGCACTATTATACTTCTAGGATGAGGCAAACAGAGACCCGATTAGATCATTTTAAATTATGGTTAATTTAAGAATTCAGCAAAATTCTATCACATTTGTTCAATTTCCGTCGCTCCTATTTCAGATAGCGTACTGGGCTAGGCGGCATCTTAAAGCGGGTGGAATGGCGAGTAGAATGCACTATTAAAATTCTATGATAGGGCAATCAGAGACCCGATTAGATCATTTTATATTTTGGTTAATATAAGAATTCAGCGAAATTCTATCACATTTGTTCAATTTGCGTCGCTCCTATTACAAATAGCTTATTGGGCTCAGCGGCATCTCAAAGCGCACGAAATGACGAGTGAAATGCACTATTAAACTTCTAGGCTAGGGCGAACAGAGACCCGAGCAGATCATTTTACATTAAGGTTAATATAAGTATTCAGCGAGATTCTATCACACTTGTTCAATTTACGTCGCTTCTATTTCAGACAGCGTACTGGGCTAGGCGGCATCTTAAAGCGCGTGGAATGTCGAGTAAAATGCACTATTAAACTTCTATGATAGGGCAATCAGAGACCCGATTAGATCATTTTATATTTTGTTTAATATAAGATTTCAGGGAAATTCTATCACATTTGTTCAATTTACGTCGCTCCTATTTCAGATAGCGTATTGGGCTAGGCGGCATCTCAAAGCGCATGAAATGACGAGTGCAATGCACTATTATACTTCTAGGGTAGGGCGAACAGAGACCCGAAGAGATCATTTTACATTAAGGTGAATATAAGAATGCAGCGTAATTCTGTCACATTTGTTCAATTTACGTCGCTCCTATTTCAGATAGCGTATTGGGTTAAGCGGCATCTCAAAGCGCATGAAATGACGAGTGAAATGCACTATTAAACTTCTAGGGTAGGGCAAACAGGGACCCGATTAGATCATTTTATACTATGGTTAATTTAAGAATTCAGCGAAATTCTATCACATTTGTTCAATTTACGGTGCTTCTATTACAGATAGCTTATTAGGCTTAGCGGCAACTCAAAGCGCATGAAATGACGAGTGAAATGCACTATTAAACTTCTAGGGTAGGGCAAACAGAGACCCGATTAGGTCATTTTATATTATGGTTAATTTAAGAATTCAGCAAAATTCTATCACATTTGTTCAATTTACGTCGTTCCTATTTCAGATAGCGTCCTGTGCTAAGCGGCATCTAAAAGCGCATGAAATGGCGAGTATAATGCACTATTATACTTCTAGGATGAGGCAAACAGAGACCCGATTAGATCATTTTAAATTATGGTTAATTTAAGAATTCAGCAAAATTCTATCACATTTGTTCAATTTCCGTCGCTCCTATTTCAGATAGCGTACTGGGCTAGGCGGCATCTTAAAGCGGGTGGAATGGCGAGTAGAATGCACTATTAAAATTCTATGATAGGGCAATCAGAGACCCGATTAGATCATTTTATATTTTGGTTAATATAAGAATTCAGCGAAATTCTATCACATTTGTTCAATTTACGTCGCTCCTATTTCAAATAGCGTATTGGGCTCAGCGGCATCTCATAGCGCATGAAATGGAGAGCAAAATCCACTATTAAACTTCTAGGGTAGGGCAAACAGAGACCCGATTAGATCATTTTATGTTATGGTTAATTTAAGAATTCAGCGAAATTCTATCACATTTGTTCAACTTACGTCGCTCCTACTTCAAATAGCGTATTGAGCTAAGCGGCATCTCAAAGCGCATGAAATGGCGAGCAAAATCCACTATTAAACTTCCAGGGTAGAGCAAACAGAGACCCGATTAGATCATTTTGTACTAAGGTTAATTTAAGAATTCAGCAAAATTCTATCACATTTGTTCAATTTACGTCGCTCCTATTGCAGATAGCGAACTGGGCTATGCGGCATCTTAAAGCGCGTGGAAGGGCGAGTAAGATGGACTACTAAACTTCTATGATAGAGCAATCAGAGACCCGATTAGATCATTTTATATTTTGTTTAATATAAGATTTCAGGGAAATTCTATCACATTTGTTCAATTTACGTCGCTCCTATTTCAGATAGCGTATTGGGCTATGCGGCATCTCAAAGTGCATGAAATGGCGAACAAAATGCACTATTAAACTTCTATGGTAGGGCGAACAGAGACCCGATTAGATCATTTTGTATTTTGGTTAATATAAGAATTCAGTGAAATTCTATCACATTTGATCAATTTACGTCGCTCCTATTTCAGATAGCGTATTGGGTTAAGCGGGATCTCAAAGCGCATGAAATGGCGACTAAAATGCACTATTAAACTTCTAGGCTAGGGCGAACAGAGA
The DNA here is from genome assembly GCA_916610135.2 of Macropis europaea. Taxonomy (NCBI): domain Eukaryota; kingdom Metazoa; phylum Arthropoda; class Insecta; order Hymenoptera; family Melittidae; genus Macropis; species Macropis europaea. Next base: position 204,676 of record CAKAJE020001893.1, read on the forward strand.
CCCGATTAGATCATTTCACATTAAGGTTAATATAAGAATTCACGGAAATTCTATCACATTTGTTCAATTTACGTCGCTCCTACTTCAGATAGCGTATTAGGCTATGCGGCATCTCAAAGCGCATGAAATGACGAATAAAGTTCGCTATTAAACTTCTAGGGTAGGGCAAACAGAGACCCGATTAGATCATTTTATATTACGATTAATATAAGAATTCAGCGTAATTCTATCACATTTGTTCATCTTACGTCGCTCCTAGTTCAGATAGCGTACTGGGCTAGGCGGCATCTTAAAGCGCGTGGAAGGGCGAGTAAAATGGACTACTAAACTTCTATGATAGAGCAATCAGAGACCCGATTAGATCATTTTATATTTTGTTTAATATAAGATTTCAGGGAAATTCTATCACATTTGTTCAATTTACGTCGCTCCTATTTCAGATAGCGTATTGGGCTATGCGGCATCTCTAAGCGCATGAAATGGCGAACAAAATGCACTATTAAACTTCTAGGATAGGGCGAACAGAGACCCGATTAGATCATTTTACATTAAGGTTAATATAAGTATTCAATGAGATTCTATCACACTTGTTCAATTTACGTCGCTTCTATTTCAGACAGCGTACTGGGCTAGGCGGCATCTTAAAGCGCGTGGAATGTCGAGTAAAATGCACTATTAACCTTCTATGATAGGGCAATCAGAGACCAGATTAGATCATTTTATACTTTGGTTAATATAAGAATTCAGCGAAATTCTATCACATTTGTTCAATTTACGTCGCTCCTATTTCAGATAGCTTATTGGGCTTAGCGGCATCTCAATCCGCATGAAATGACGAGTATAATGCACTATTAAACTGCTAGGATAAGGCAAACAGAGACCCGATTAGATCATTTTACATTAAGGTTAATATAAGAATTCAACGAAATTCTATCACATTTGTTCAATTTACGTCGCTCCTATTTCAGATAGCGTATTGGGCTAAGCGGCATCTCAAAGCGCATGAACTGGCGAGTAAAATGCACTATTAAACTTCTAGGGTAGGGCGAACAGAGACCCGATTACATCATTTTACATTAAGGTTAATATAAGTATTCAGCGAGATTCTATCACACTTGTGCAATTTACGTCGCTTCTATTTCAGACAGCGTACTGGGCTAGGCGGCATCTTAAAGCCCGTGGAATGGCGAGTAAAATGCACTATTAACCTTCTATGATAGGGCAATCAGAGACCAGATTAGATCATTTTATACTTTGGTTAATATAAGAATTCAGCGAAATTCTATCACATTTGTTCAATTTACGTGGCTCCTGTTTCAGATAGCGTATTGGGCTAGGCGGCATCTTAAAGCGCGTGGAATGGCGAGTAATATGCACCACTAAACTTCTATGATAGGGCAATCAGAGACCCGATTAGATCATTTTATATTTTGGTTAATATAAGAATTTAGCGAAATTCTATCACATTTGTTCAATTTACGTCGCTCCTATTTCAGGTAGCGTATTGGGTTGAGCGGCATCTCAAAGCGCATGAAATGACGAGTGAAATGCACTATTAAACTTCTAGGGTAGGGCAAACAGGGACCCGATTAGATCATTTTATATTATGGTTAATTTAAGAATTCAGCAAAATTCTATCACATTTGTTCAATTTACGTCGTTCCTATTTCAGATAGCGTCCTGTGCTAAGCGGCATCTAAAAGCGTATGAAATGGCGAGTATAATGCACTATTATACTTCTAGGATGAGGCAAACAGAGACCCGATTAGATCATTTTAAATTATGGTTAATTTAAGAATTCAGCAAAATTCTATCACATTTGTTCAATTTCCGTCGCTCCTATTTCAGATAGCGTACTGGGCTAGGCGGCATCTTAAAGCGGGTGGAATGGCGAGTAGAATGCACTATTAAAATTCTATGATAGGGCAATCAGAGACCCGATTAGATCATTTTATATTTTGGTTAATATAAGAATTCAGCGAAATTCTATCACATTTGTTCAATTTGCGTCGCTCCTATTACAAATAGCTTATTGGGCTCAGCGGCATCTCAAAGCGCATGAAATGACGAGTGAAATGCACTATTAAACTTCTAGGCTAGGGCGAACAGAGACCCGAGCAGATCATTTTAAATTATGGTTAATTTAAGAATTCAGCGAAATTCTATCACATTTGTTCAACTTACGTCGCTCCTATTTCAGATAGCGTATTGGGCTAAGCGGCATCGCAAAGTGCATGAAATGGCGAGTGAAATGCACCATTAGACTTCTATGGTAGGGCGAACAGAGACCCGATTAGATCATTTTATATTTTGGTTAATATAAGAATTCAGTGAAATTCTATCACATTTGTTCAATTTACGTCGCTCCTATTTCAAATAGCGTATTGGGCTCAGCGGCATCTCATAACGCATGAAATGGCGAGTAAAATGCACTATTAAACTTCTAGGGTAGGGCAAACAGAGACCCGATTAGATCATTTTATGTTATGGTTAATTTAAGAATTCAGCGAAATTCTATCACATTTGTTCAACTTACGTCGCTCCTATTTCAAATAGCGTATTGAGCTAAGCGGCATCTCAAAGCGCATGAAATGGCGAATAAAATTCGCTATTAAACTTCTAGGGTAGGGCAAACAGAGACCCGATTAGATCATTTTATATTACGATTAATATAAGAATTCAGCGTAATTCTATCACATTTGTTCATCTTACGTCGCTCCTATTTCAGATAGCGTACTGGGCTAGGCGGCATCTTAAAGCGCGTGGAAGGGCGAGTAAAATGGATTGCTAAACTTCTATGATAGAGCAATCAGAGACCCGATTAGATCATTTTATATTTTGTTTAATATAAGATTTCAGGGAAATTCTATCACATTTGTTCAATTTACGTCGCTCCTATTTCAGATAGCGTATTGGGCTATGCGGCATCTCAAAGCGCATGAAATGGCGAACAAAATGCACTATTAAACTTCTAGGGTAGGGCGAACAGAGACCCGATTAGATCATTTTACATTAAGGTTAATATAAGTATTCAATGAGATTCTATCACACTTGTTCAATTTACGTCGCTTCTATTTCAGACAGCGTACTGGGCTAGGCGGCATCTTAAAGCGCGTGGAATGTCGAGTAAAATGCACTATTAACCTTCTATGATAGGGCAATCAGAGACCAGATTAGATCATTTTATACTTTGGTTAATATAAGAATTCAGCGAAATTCTATCACATTTGTTCAATTTACGTCGCTCCTATTTCAGATAGCGTATTGGGCTAAGCGGCATCTAAAAGCGCATGAAATGGCGAGTATAATGCACTATTATACTTCTAGGATAAGGCAAACAGAGACCCGATTAGATCATTTTATATTACGGTTAATATAAGAATGCAGCGTGATTCTATCACATTTGTTCAAGTTACGTCGCTCCTATTTCAGATAGCGTACTGGGCTATGCGGCATCTTAAAGCGCGTGGAATGGCGAGTAAAATGCACTATTAAACTTCTATGATAGGGCAATCAGAGACCCGATTAGATCATTTTATATTTTGGTTGATATAAGAATTCAACGAAATTCTATCACATTTGTAAAATTTACGTCGCTCCTATTACAGATAGCTTATTGGGCTTAGCGGCATCTCAAAGCACATGCAATGGCGAGTAAAATGCACTATTAAACTTCTAGGCTAGGGCGAACAGAGACCCGATTAGATCTTTTTATATTATGGTTAATTTAAGAATTCAGCCAAATTCTATCACATTTGTTCAATTTACGTCGCTCCTATTTCAGATAGCGTACTGGGCTAGGCGGCATCTTTAAGCGCGTGGAATGGCGAGTGAAATGCACTATTAAACTTCTATGATAGGGCAATCAGAGACCCGATTAGATCATTTTATATTACGGTTAATATAAGAATGCAGCGCGATTCTATCACATTTGTTCAAGTTACGTCGCTCCTATTTCAGATAGCGTACTGGGCTGGGCGGCATCTTAAAGCGCGTGGAATGGCGAGTGAAATGCACTATTAAACTTCTATGATAGGGCAATCAGAGACCCGATTAGATCATTTTATATTTTGTTTAATATAAGATTTCAGGGAAATTCTATCACATTTGTTCAATTTACGTCGCTCCTATTTCAGATAGCGTATTGGGCTAGGCGGCATCTCAAAGCGCATGAAATGACGAGTGAAATGCACTATTATACTTCTAGGGTAGGGCGAACAGAGTCCCGAAGAGATCATTTTACATTAAGGTGAATATAAGGATGCAGCGTAATTCTGTCACATTTGTTCAACTTACGTCGCTCCTATTTCAGATAGCGTATTGGGTTAAGCGTCATCTCAAAGCGCATGAAATGTCGAGTGAAATGCACTATTAAACTTCTAGGGTAGGGCGAACAGAGACCCGATTACATCATTTTACATTAAGGTTAATATAAGTATTCAGCGAGATTCTATCACACTTGTGCAATTTACGTCGCTTCTATTTCAGACAGCGTACTGGGCTAGGCGGCATCTTAAAGCGCGTGGAATGGCGAGTAAAATGCACTATTAACCTTCTATGATAGGGCAATCAGAGACCAGATTAGATCATTTTATACTTTGGTTAATATAAGAATTCAGTGAAATTCTATCACATTTGTTCAATTTACGTGGCTCCTGTTTCAGATAGCGTATTGGGCTAGGCGGCATCTTAAAGCGCGTGGAATGGCGAGTAATATGCACCACTAAACTTCTATGATAGGGCAATCAGAGACCCGATTAGATCATTTTATATTTTGGTTAATATAAGAATTCAGCGAAATTCTATCACATTTGTTCAATTTACGTCGCTCCTATTTCAGATAGCGTATTGGGTTAAGCGGCATCTCAAAGCGCATGAAATGACGAGTGAAATGCACTATTAAACTTCTAGGGTAGGGCAAACAGGGACCCGATTAGATCATTTTATATTATGGTTAATTTAAGAATTCAGCAAAATTCTATCACATTTGTTCAATTTACGTCGTTCCTATTTCAGATAGCGTCCTGTGCTATGCGGCATCTAAAAGCGCATGAAATGGCGAGTATAATGCACTATTATACTTCTAGGATGAGGCAAACAGAGACCCGATTAGATCATTTTAAATTATGGTTAATTTAAGAATTCAGCAAAATTCTATCACATTTGTTCAATTTCCGTCGCTCCTATTTCAGATAGCGTACTGGGCTAGGCGGCATCTTAAAGCGGATGGAATGGCGAGTAGAATGCACTATTAAAATTCTATGATAGGGCAATCAGAGACCCGATTAGATCATTTTATATTTTGGTTAATATAAGAAGTCAGCGAAATTCTATCACATTTGTTCAATTTGCGTCGCTCCTATTACAAATAGCTTATTGGGCTCAGCGGCATCTCAGAGCGCATGAAATGACGAGTGAAATGCACTATTAAACTTCTAGGCTAGGGCGAACAGAGACCCGAGCAGATCATTTTAAATTATGGTTAATTTAAGAATTCAGCGAAATTCTATCACATTTGTTCAACTTACGTCGCTCCTATTTCAGATAGCGTATTGGGCTAAGCGGCATCGCAAAGCGCATGAAATGGCGAGTGAAATGCACCATTAGACTTCTATGGTAGGGCGAACAGAGACCCGATTAGATCATTTTATATTTTGGTTAATATAAGAATTCAGTGAAATTCTATCACATTTGTTCAATTTACGTCGCTCCTATTTCAAATAGCGTATTGGGCTCAGCGGCATCTCATAGCGCATGAAATGGCGAGCAAAATGCACTATTAAACTTCTAGGGTAGGGCAAACAGAGACCCGATTAGATCATTTTATGTTATGGTTAATTTAAGAATTCAACGAAATTCTATCACATTTGTTCAATTTACGTCGCTCCTATTTCAGATAGCGTATTGGGCTAAGCGGCATCTCAAAGCGCATGAACTGGCGAGTAAAATGCGCTGTTAAACTTCTAGGGTAGGGCAAACGGAGAACCGATTAGATCATTTTATATTATGGTTAATTTAAGAATTGAGCCAAATTCTATCACATTTGTTCAATTTACGTCGCTCCTATTTCAGATAGCGTACTGGGCTAGGCGGCATCTTTAAGCGCGTGGAATGGCGAGTAAAATGCACTATTAAACTTCTATGATAGGGCAATCAGAGACCCGATTAGATCATTTTATGTTATGGTTAATTTAAGAATTCAGCGAAATTCTATCACATTTGTTCAACTTACGTCGCTCCTATTTCAGATAGCGTATTGGGCTCAGCGGCATCTCATAGCGCATGAAATGGCGAGCAAAATGCACTATTAAACTTCTAGGGTAGGGCAAACAGAGACCCGATTAGATCATTTTATGTTATGGTTAATTTAAGAATTCAGCGAAATTCTATCACATTTGTTCAACTTACGTCGCTCCTATTACAAATAGCTTATTGAGCTAAGCGGCATCTCGAAGCGCATGAAATGGCGAGCAAAATGCACTATTAAACTTCCAGGGTAGAGCAAACAGAGACCCGATTAGATCATTTTGTACTAAGGTTAATTTAAGAATTCAGCAAAATTCTATCACATTTGTTCAATTTACGTCGCTCCTATTGCAGATAGCGGACTGGGCTATGCGGCATCTTAAAGCGCGTGGAATGGCGAGTAAAATGCACTACTAATCTTCTATGATAGGGCAATCAGAGACCCGATTAGATCATTTTATATTTTAATTAATATAAGATTTCAGGGAAATTCTATCACATTTGTTCAATTTACGTCGCTCCTATTTCAGATAGCGTATTGGGTTAAGCGGGATCTCAAAGCGCATGAAATGGCGACTAAAATGCACTATTAAACTTCTAGGCTAGGGCGAACAGAGACCCGATTAGATCATTTTATACTATGGTTAATTTAAGAATTCAGCAAAATTCTATCACATTTGTTCAATTTACGTCGCTCCTATTGCAGATAGCGAACTGGGCTATGCGGCATCTTAAAGCGCGTGGAATGGCGAGTAAAATGCACTACTAAACTTCTATGATAGGGCAATCGGAGACCCGATTAGATCATTTTATATTTTAATTAATATAAGATTTCAGGGAAATTCTATCACATTTGTTCAATTTACGTCGCTCCTATTTCAGATAGCGTATTGGGTTAAGCGGGATCTCAAAGCGCATGAAATGGCGACTAAAATGCACTATTAAACTTCTAGGCTAGGGCGAACAGAGACCCGATTAGATCATTTCACATTAAGGTTAATTTAAGAATTCACCGAAATTCTATCACATTTGTTCAATTTACGTCGCTCCTACTTCAGATAGCGTATTAGGCGATGCGGCATCTCAAAGCGCATGAAATGGCGAATAAAATTCGCTATTAAACTTCTAGGGTAGGGCAAACAGAGACCCGATTAGATCATTTTATATTACGATTAATATAAGAATTCAGCGTAATTCTATCACATTTGTTCATCTTACGTCGCTCCTATTTCAGATAGCGTACTGGGCTAGGCGGCATCTTAAAGCGCGTGGAAGGGCGAGTAAAATGAACTACTAAACTTCTATGATAGAGCAATCAGAGACCCGATTAGATCATTTTATATTTTGTTTAATATAAGATTTCAGGGAAATTCTATCACATTTGTTCAATTTACGTCGCTCCTATTTCAGATAGCGTATTGGGCTATGCGGCATCTCAAAGCGCATGAAATGGCGAACAAAATGCACTATTAAACTTATAGGGTAGGGCGAACAGAGACCCGATTAGATCATTTTACATTAAGGTTAATATAAGTATTCAGCGAGATTCTATCACACTTGTTCAATTTACGTCGCTTCTATTTCAGACAGCGTACTGGGCTAGGCGGCATCTTAAAGCGCGTGGAATGTCGAGTAAAATGCACTATTAACCTTCTATGATAGGGCAATCAGAGACCAGATTAGATCATTTTATACTTTGGTTAATATAAGAATTCAGCGAAATTCTATCACATTTGTTCAATTTACGTCGCTCCTATTTCAGATAGCGTATTGGGCTAAGCGGCATCTAAAAGCGCATGAAATGGCGAGTATAATGCACTATTATACTTCTAGGATAAGGCAAACAGAGACCCGATTAGATCATTTTATATTACGGTTAATATAAGAATGCAGCGTGATTCTATCACATTTGTTCAAGTTACGTCGCTCCTATTTCAGATAGCGTACTGGGCTATGCGGCATCTTAAAGCGCGTGGAATGGCGAGTAAAATGCACTATTAAACTTCTATGATAGGGCAATCAGAGACCCGATTAGATCATTTTATATTTTGGTTGATATAAGAATTCAACGAAATTCTATCACATTTGTAAAATTTACGTCGCTCCTATTACAGATAGCTTATTGGGCTTAGCGGCATCTCAAAGCGCATGAAATGGCGAACAAAATGCACTATTAAACTTCTAGGGTAGGGCGAACAGAGACCCGATTAGATCATTTTACATTAAGGTTAATATAAGTATTCAATGAGATTCTATCACACTTGTTCAATTTACGTCGCTTCTATTTCAGACAGCGTACTGGGCTAGGCGGCATCTTAAGGCGCGTGGAATGTCGAGTAAAATGCACTATTAACCTTCTATGATAGGGCAATCAGAGACCAGATTAGATCATTTTATACTTTGGTTAATATAAGAATTCAGCGAAATTCTATCACATTTGTTCAATTTACGTCGCTCCTATTTCAGATAGCGTATTGGGCTAAGCGGCATCTAAAAGCGCATGAAATGGCGAGTATAATGCACTATTATACTTCTAGGATAAGGCAAACAGAGACCCGATTAGATCATTTTATATTACGGTTAATATAAGAATGCAGCGTGATTCTATCACATTTGTTCAAGTTACGTCGCTCCTATTTCAGATAGCGTACTGGGCTATGCGGCATCTTAAAGCGCGTGGAATGGCGAGTAAAATGCACTATTAAACTTCTATGATAGGGCAATCAGAGACCCGATTAGATCATTTTATATTTTGGTTGATATAAGAATTCAACGAATTTCTATCACATTTGTAAAATTTACGTCGCTCCTATTACAGATAGCTTATTGGGCTTAGCGGCATCTCAAAGCACATGCAATGGCGAGTAAAATGCACTATTAAACTTCTAGGCTAGGGCGAACAGAGACCCGATTAGATCATTTTATATTATGGTTAATATAAGATTTCAGGGAGATTCTATCACATCTGTTCAATTTACGTCGCTCCTATTTCAGATAGCGTATTCGGCTAAGCGGCATCTCAAAGCGCATAAAATGGCGAATAAAATGCACTATTAAACTACTAGGCTAGGGCGAACAGAGACCCGATTAGATCATTTTATATTTTGGTTAATATAAGAATTCTGCGAAATTCTATCACATTTGTTCAATTTACGTCGCTCCTATTTCAGATAGCTTATTGGGCTTAGCGGCATCTCAATCCGCATGAAATGACGAGTATAATGCACTATAAAACTGCTAGGATAAGGCAAACAGAGACCCGATTAGATCATTTTACATTAAGCTTAATATAAGAATTCAACGAAATTCTATCACATTTGTTCAATTTACGTCGCTCCTATTTCAGATAGCGTATTGGGCTAAGCGGCATCTCAAAGCGCATGAACTGGCGAGTAAAATGCGCTGTTAAACTTCTAGGGTGGGGCAAACGGAGAACCGATTAGATCTTTTTATATTATGGTTAATTTAAGAATTCAGTCAAATTCTATCACATTTGTTCAATTTACGTCGCTCCTATTTCAGATAGCGTATTGGGCTATGCGGCATCTCAAAGCGCATGAAATGACGAGTAAAATGCACTATTCAACTTCTAGGGTATGGCAAACAGGGACCCGATTAGATCATTTTATATTATGGTTAATTTAAGAATTCAGCAAAATTCTATCACATTTGTTCAATTTACGTCGCTCCTATTTCAGATAGCGTATTGGGCTAAACGGCATCTCAAAGCGCATGAACTGGCGAGTAAAATGCGCTGTTAAACTTCTAGGGTAGGGCAAACGGAGAACCGATTAGATCATTTTATATTATGGTTAATTTAAGAATTGAGCCAAATTCTATCACATTTGTTCAATTTACGTCGCTCCTATTTCAGATAGCGTACTGGGCTAGGCGGCATCTTTAAGCGCGTGGAATGGCGAGTGAAATGCACTATTATACTTCTAGGGTAGGGCGAACAGAGACCCGAAGAGATCATTTTACATTAAGGTGAATATAAGAATGCAGCGTAATTCTGTCACATTTGTTCAACTTACGTCGCTCCTATTTCAGATAGCGTATTGGGTTAAGCGTCATCTCAAAGCGCATGAAATGACGAGTGAAATGCACTATTAAACTTCTAGGGTAGGGCGAACAGAGACCCGATTACATCATTTTACATTAAGGTTAATATAAGTATTCAGCGAAATTCTATCACACTTGTGCAATTTACGTCGCTTCTATTTCAGACAGCGTACTGGGCTAGGCGGCATCTTAAAGCGCGTGGAATGGCGAGTAAAATGCACTATTAACCTTCTATGATAGGACAATCAGAGACCAGATTAGATCATTTTATACTTTGGTTAATATAAGAATTCAGCGAAATTCTATCACATTTGTTCAATTTACGTGGCTCCTGTTTCAGATAGCGTATTGGGCTAGGCGGCATCTTAAAGCGCGTGGAATGGCGAGTAATATGCACCACTAAACTTCTATGATAGGGCAATCAGAGACCCGATTAGATCATTTTATATTTTGGTTAATATAAGAATTCAGCGAAATTCTATCACATTTGTTCAATTTACGTCGCTCCTATTTCAGATAGCGTATTGGGTTAAGCGGCATCTCAAAGCGCATGAAATGACGAGTGAAATGCACTATTAAACTTCTAGGGTAGGGCAAACAGGGACCCGATTAGATCATTTTATATTATGGTTAATTTAAGAATTCAGCAAAATTCTATCACATTTGTTCAATTTACGTCGTTCCTATTTCAGATAGCGTCCTGTGCTAAGCGGCATCTAAAAGCGCATGAAATGGCGAGTATAATGCACTATTATACTTCTAGGATGAGGCAAACAGAGACCCGATTAGATCATTTTAAATTATGGTTAATTTAAGAATTCAGCAAAATTCTATCACATTTGTTCAATTTCCGTCGCTCCTATTTCAGATAGCGTACTGGGCTAGGCGGCATCTTAAAGCGGGTGGAATGGCGAGTAGAGTGCACTATTAAAATTCTATGATAGGGCAATCAGAGACCCGATTAGATCATTTTATATTTTGGTTAATATAAGAATTCAGCGAAATTCTATCACATTTGTTCAATTTGCGTCGCTCCTATTACAAATAGCTTATTGGGCTCAGCGGCATCTCAAAGCGCATGAAATGACGAGTGAAATGCACTATTAAACTTCTAGGCTAGGGCGAACAGAGACCCGAGCAGATCATTTTACATTATGGTTAATAAAAGAATTCAGCGAAATTCTATCACATTTGTTCAACTTACGTCGCTCCTATTTCAGATAGCGTATTGGGCTAAGCGGCATCGCAAAGCGCATGAAATGGCGAGTGAAATGCACCATTAGACTTCTATGGTAGGGCGAACAGAGACCCGATTAGATCATTTTATATTTTGGTTAATATAAGAATTCAGTGAAATTCTATCACATTTGTTCAATTTACGTCGCTCCTATTTCAAATAGCGTATTGGGCTCAGCGGCATCTCATAGCGCATGAAATGGCGAGCAAAATGCACTATTAAACTTCTAGGGTAGGGCAAACAGAGACCCGATTAGATCATTTTATGTTATGGTTAATTTAAGAATTCTGCGAAATTCTATCACATTTGTTCAACTTACGTCGCTCCTATTTCAAATAGCGTATTGAGCTAAGCGGCATCTCAAAGCGCATGAAATGGCGAATAAAATTCGCTATTAAACTTCTAGGGTAGGGCAAACAGAGACCCGATTAGATCATTTTATATTACGATTAATATAAGAATTCAGCGTAATTCTATCACATTTGTTCATCTTACGTCGCTCCTATTTCAGATAGCGTACTGGGCTAGGCGGCATCTTAAAGCGCGTGGAAGGGCGAGTAAAATGGACTACTAAACTTCTATGATAGAGCAATCAGAGACCCGATTAGATCATTTTATATTTTGTTTAATATAAGATTTCAGGGAAATTCTATCACATTTGTTCAATTTACGTCGCTCCTATTTCAGATAGCTTATTGGGCTTAGCGGCATCTCAATCCGCATGAAATGACGAGTATAATGCACTATTAAACTGCTAGGATAAGGCAAACAGAGACCCGATTAGATCATTTTACATTAAGGTTAATATAAGAATTCAACGAAATTCTATCACATTTGTTCAATTTACGTCGCTCCTATTTCAGATAGCGTATTGGGCTAAGCGGCATCTCAAAGCGCATGAACTGGCGAGTAAAATGCGCTGTTAAACTTCTAGGGTAGGGCAAACGGAGAACCGATTAGATCTTTTTATATTATGGTTAATTTAAGAATTCAGCCAAATTCTATCACATTTGTTCAATTTACGTCGCTCCTATTTCAGATAGCGTATTGGGCTATGCGGCATCTCAAAGCGCATGAAATGACGAGTAAAATGCACTATTCAACTTCTAGGGTATGGCAAACAGGGACCCGATTAGATCATTTTATATTATGGTTAATTTAAGAATTCAGCAAAATTCTATCACATTTGTTCAATTTACGTCGCTCCTATTTCAGATAGCGTATTGGGCTAAGCGGCATCTCAAAGCGCATGAACTGGCGAGTAAAATGCGCTGTTAAACTTCTAGGGTAGGGCAAACGGAGAACCGATTAGATCATTTTATATTATGGTTAATTTAAGAATTGAGCCAAATTCTATCACATTTGTTCAATTTACGTCGCTCCTATTTCAGATAGCGTACTGGGCTAGGCGGCATCTTTAAGCGCGTGGAATGGCGAGTGAAATGCACTATTAAACTTCTATGATAGGGCAATCAGAGACCCTATTAGATCATTTTATATTACGGTTAATATAAGAATACAGCGTGATTCTATCACATTTGTTCAAGTTACGTCGCTCCTATTTCAGATAGCGTACTGGGCTGGGCGGCATCTTAAAGCGCGTGGAATGGCGAGTGAAATGCACTATTAAACTTCTATGATAGGGCAATCAGAGACCCGATTAGATCATTTTATATTTTGTTTAATATAAGATTTCAGGGAAATTCTATCACATTTGTTCAATTTACGTCGATCCTATTTCAGATAGCGTATTGGGCTAGGCGGCATCTCAAAGCGCATGAAATGACGAGTGAAATGCACTATTAAACTTCTAGGGTAGGGCGAACAGAGACCCGAAGAGATCATTTTACATTAAGGTGAATATAAGAATGCAGCGTAATTCTGTCACATTTGTTCAACTTACGTCGCTCCTATTTCAGATAGCGTATTGGGTTAAGCGTCATCTCAAAGCGCATGAAATGTCGAGTGAAATGCACTATTAAACTTCTAGGGTAGGGCGAACAGAGACCCGATTAGATCATTTTACATTAAGGTTAATATAAGTATTCAGCGAGATTCTATCACACTTGTGCAATTTACGTCGCTTCTATTTCGGACAGCGTACTGGGCTAGGCGGCATCTTAAAGCGCGTGGAATGGCGAGTAAAATGCACTATTAACCTTCTATGATAGGGCAATCAGAGACCAGATTAGATCATTTTATACTTTGGTTAATATAAGAATTCAGCGAAATTCTATCACATTTGTTCAATTTACGTGGCTCCTGTTTCAGATAGCGTATTGGGCTAGGCGGCATCTTAAAGCGCGTGGAATGGCGAGTAATATGCACCACTAAACTTCTATGATAGGGCAATCAGAGACCCGATTAGATCATTTTATATTTTGGTTAATATAAGAATTCAGCGAAATTCTATCACATTTGTTCAATTTACGTCGCTCCTATTTCAGATAGCGTATTGGGTTAAGCGGCATCTCAAAGCGCATGAAATGACGAGTGAAATGCACTATTAAACTTCTAGGGTAGGGCAAACAGGGACCCGATTAGATCATTTTATATTATGGTTAATTTAAGAATTCAGCAAAATTCTATCACATTTGTTCAATTTACGTCGTTCCTATTTCAGATAGCGTCCTGTGCTAAGCGGCATCCAAAAGCGCATGAAATGGCGAGTATAATGCACTATTATACTTCTAGGATGAGGCAAACAGAGACCCGATTAGATCATTTTAAATTATGGTTAATTTAAGAATTCAGCAAAATTCTATCACATTTGTTCAATTTACGTCGCTCCTATTTCAGATAGCGTACTGGGCTAGGCGGCATCTAAAAGCGGGTGGAATGGCGAGTAGAATGCACTATTAAAATTCTATGATAGGGCAATCAGAGACCCGATTAGATCATTTTATATTTTGGTTAATATAAGAATTCAGCGAAATTCTATCACATTTGTTCAATTTGCGTCGCTCCTATTACAAATAGCTTATTGGGCTCAGCGGCATCTCAAAGCGCATGAAATGACGAGTGAAATGCACTATTAAACTTCTAGGCTAGGGCGAACAGAGACCCGAGCAGATCATTTTACATTATGGTTAATAAAAGAATTCAGCGAAATTCTATCACATTTGTTCAACTTACGTCGCTCCTATTTCAGATAGCGTATTGGGCTAAGCGGCATCGCAAAGCGCATGAAATGGCGAGTGAAATGCACCATTAGACTTCTATGGTAGGGCGAACAGAGACCCGATTAGATCATTTTATATTTTGGTTAATATAAGAATTCAGTGAAATTCTATCACATTTGTTCAATTTACGTCGCTCCTATTTCAAATAGCGTATTGGGCTCAGCGGCATCTCATAGCGCATGAAATGGCGAGCAAAATGCACTATTAAACTTCTAGGGTAGGGCAAACAGAGACCCGATTAGATCATTTTATGTTATGGTTAATTTAAGAATTCAACGAAATTCTATCACATTTGTTCAATTTACGTCGCTCCTATTTCAGATAGCGTATTGGGCTAAGCGGCATCTCAAAGCGCATGAACTGGCGAGTAAAATGCGCTGTTAAACTTCTAGGGTAGGGCAAACGGAGAACCGATTAGATCATTTTATATTCTGGTTAATTTAAGAATTGAGCCAAATTCTATCACATTTGTTCAATTTACGTCGCTCCTATTTCAGATAGCGTACTGGGCTAGGCGGCATCTTTAAGCGCGTGGAATGGCGAGTGAAGTGCACTATTAAACTTCTATGATAGGGCAATCAGAGACCCGATTAGATCATTTTATGTTATGGTTAATTTAAGAATTCAGCGAAATTCTATCACATTTGTTCAACTTACGTCGCTCCTATTTCAGATAGCGTATTGGGCTCAGCGGCATCTCATAGCGCATGAAATGGCGAGCAAAATGCACTATTAAACTTCTAGGGTAGGGCAAACAGAGACCCGATTAGATCATTTTATGTTATGGTTAATTTAAGAATTCAGCGAAATTCTATCACATTTGTTCAACTTACGTCGCTCCTATTACAAATAGCTTATTGAGCTAAGCGGCATCTCGAAGCGCATGAAATGGCGAGCAAAATGCACTATTAAACTTCCAGGGTAGAGCAAACAGAGACCCGATTAGATCATTTTGTACTAAGGTTAATTTAAGAATTCAGCAAAATTCTATCACATTTGTTCAATTTACGTCGCTCCTATTGCAGATAGCGAACTGGGCTATGCGGCATCTTAAAGCGCGTGGAATGGCGAGTAAAATGCACTACTAATCTTCTATGATAGGGCAATCAGAGACCCGATTAGATCATTTTATATTTTAATTAATATAAGATTTCAGGGAAATTCTATCACATTTGTTCAATTTACGTCGCTCCTATTTCAGATAGCGTATTGGGTTAAGCGGGATCTCAAAGCGCATGAAATGGCGACTAAAATGCACTATTAAACTTCTAGGCTAGGGCGAACAGAGACCCGATTAGATCATTTTGTACTAAGGTTAATTTAAGAATTCAGCAAAATTCTATCACATTTGTTCAATTTACGTCGCTCCTATTGCAGATAGCGAACTGGGCTATGCGGCATCTTAAAGCGCGTGGAATGGCGAGTAAAATGCACTACTAACCTTCTATGATAGGGCAATCGGAGACCCGATTAGATCATTTTATATTTTAATTAATATAAGATTTCAGGGAAATTCTATCACATTTGTTCAATTTACGTCGCTCCTATTTCAGATAGCGTATTGGGTTAAGCGGGATCTCAAAGCGCATGAAATGGCGACTAAAATGCACTATTAAACTTCTAGGCTAGGGCGAACAGAGACCCGATTAGATCATTTCACATTAAGGTTAATATAAGAATTCACGGAAATTCTATCACATTTGTTCAATTTACGTCGCTCCTACTTCAGATAGCGTATTAGGCGATGCGGCATCTCAAAGCGCATGAAATGGCGAATAAAATTCGCTATTAAACTTCTAGGGTAGGGCAAACAGAGACCCGATTAGATCATTTTATATTACGATTAATATAAGAATTCAGCGTAATTCTATCACATTTGTTCATCTTACGTCGCTCCTATTTCAGATAGCGTACTGGGCTAGGCGGCATCTTAAAGCGCGTGGAAGGGCGAGTAAAATGAACTACTAAACTTCTATGATAGAGCAATCAGAGACCCGATTAGATCATTTTATATTTTGTTTAATATAAGATTTCAGGGAAATTCTATCACATTTGTTCAATTTACGTCGCTCCTATTTCAGATAGCGTATTGGGCTATGCGGCATCTCAAAGCGCATGAAATGGCGAACAAAATGCACTATTAAACTTCTAGGGTAGGGCGAACAGAGACCCGATTAGATCATTTTACATTAAGGTTAATATAAGTATTCAGCGAGATTCTATCACACTTGTTCAATTTACGTCGCTTCTATTTCAGACAGCGTACTGGGCTAGGCGGCATCTTAAAGCGCGTGGAATGTCGACTAAAATGCACTATTAACCTTCTATGATAGGGCAATCAGAGACCAGATTAGATCATTTTATACTTTGGTTAATATAAGAATTCAGCGAAATTCTATCACATTTGTTCAATTTACGTCGCTCCTATTTCAGATAGCGTATTGGGCTAAGCGGCATCCAAAAGCGCATGAAATGGCGAGTATAATGCACTATTATACTTCTAGGATAAGGCAAACAGAGACCCGATTAGATCATTTTATATTACGGTTAATATAAGAATGTAGCGTGATTCTATCACATTTGTTCAAGTTACGTCGCTCCTATTTCAGATAGCGTACTGGGCTAGGCGGCATCTTAAAGCGCGTGGAATGGCGAGTAAAATGCACTATTAAACTTCTATGATAGGGCAATCAGAGACCCGATTAGATCATTTTATATTTTGGTTGATATAAGAATTCAACGAAATTCTATCACATTTGTAAAATTTACGTCGCTCCTATTACAGATAGCTTATTGGGCTTAGCGGCATCTCAAAGCACATGCAATGGCGAGTAAAATGCACTATTAAACTTCTAGGCTAGGGCGAACAGAGACCCGATTAGATCATTTTATATTATGGTTAATATAAGATTTCAGGGAGATTCTATCACATCTGTTCAATTTACGTCGCTCCTATTTCAGATAGCGTATTCGGCTAAGCGGCATCTCAAAGCGCATAAAATGGCGAATAAAATGCACTATTAAACTACTAGGCTAGGGCGAACAGAGACCCGATTAGATCATTTTATATTTTGGTTAATATAAGAATTCTGCGAAATTCTATCACATTTGTTCAATTTACGTCGCTCCTATTTCAGATAGCGTATTGGGCTAAGCGGCATCTCAAAGCGCATGAAATGACGAGTAAAATGCACTGTTCAACTTCTAGGGTATGGCAAACAGGGACCCGATTAGATCATTTTATATTATGGTTAATTTAAGAATTCAGCAAAATTCTATCACATTTGTTCAATTTACGTCGCTCCTATTTCAGATAGCGTATTGGGCTAAGCGGCATCTTTAAGCGCGTGGAATGGCGAGTGAAATGCACTATTAAACTTCTATGATAGGGCAATCAGAGACCCGATTAGATCATTTTATATTACGGTTAATATAAGAATGCAGCGTGATTCTATCACATTTGTTCAAGTTACGTCGCTCCTATTTCAGATAGCGTACTGGGCTGGGCGGCATCTTAAAGCGCGTGGAATGGCGAGTGAAATGCACTATTAAACTTCTATGATAGGGCAATCAGAGACCCGATTAGATCATTTTATATTTTGTTTAATATAAGATTTCAGGGAAATTCTATCACATTTGTTCAATTTACGTCGCTCCTATTTCAGATAGCGTATTGGGCTAGGCGGCATCTCAAAGCGCATGAAATGACGAGTGAAATGCACTATTATACTTCTAGGGTAGGGCGAACAGAGACCCGAAGAGATCATTTTACATTAAGGTGAATATAAGAATGCAGCGTAATTCTGTCACATTTGTTCAACTTACGTCGCTCCTATTTCAGATAGCGTATTGGGTTAAGTGTCATCTCAAAGCGCATGAAATGACGAGTGAAATGCACTATTAAACTTCTAGGGTAGGGCGAACAGAGACCCGATTACATCATTTTACATTAAGGTTAATATAAGTATTCAGCGAGATTCTATCACACTTGTGCAATTTACGTCGCTTCTATTTCAGACAGCGTACTGGGCTAGGCGGCATCTTAAAGCGCGTGGAATGGCGAGTAAAATGCACTATTAACCTTCTATGATAGGGCAATCAGAGACCAGATTAGATCATTTTATACTTTGGTTAATATAAGAATTCAGCGAAATTCTATCACATTTGTTCAATTTACGTCGCTCCTATTACAGATAACTTATTGTGCTTAGCGGCATGTCAAAGCGCATGAAGTGGCGAGTGAAATGCACTATTAAACTTCAAGGGTAGTGCAAACAGAGACCCGATTAGATCATTTTACATTATGGTCAATGTAAGAATTCAGCGTAATTCTATCACATTTGTTCAACTTACGTCGCTCCTATTTCAGATAGCGTACTGGGCTAGGCGGCATCTTAAAGCGCGTGGAATGGCGAGTAAAATGCACTATTAAACTTCTATGATAGGGCAATCAGAGACCCGATTAGATCATTTTATATTTTGGTTGATATAAGAATTCAACGAATTTCTATCACATTTGTAAAATTTACGTCGCTCCTATTACAGATAGCTTATTGGGCTTAGCGGCATCTCAAAGCACATGCAATGGCGAGTAAAATGCACTATTAAACTTCTAGGCTAGGGCGAACAGAGACCCGATTAGATCATTTTATATTATGGTTAATATAAGATTTCAGGGAGATTCTATCACATCTGTTCAATTTACGTCGCTCCTATTTCAGATAGCGTATTCGGCTAAGCGGCATCTCAAAGCGCATAAAATGGCGAATAAAATGCACTATTAAACTACTAGGCTAGGGCGAACAGAGACCCGATTAGATCATTTTATATTTTGGTTAATATAAGAATTCTGCGAAATTCTATCACATTTGTTCAATTTACGTCGCTCCTATTTCAGATAGCTTATTGGGCTTAGCGGCATCTCAATCCGCATGAAATGACGAGTATAATGCACTATAAAACTGCTAGGATAAGGCAAACAGAGACCCGATTAGATCATTTTACATTAAGCTTAATATAAGAATTCAACGAAATTCTATCACATTTGTTCAATTTACGTCGCTCCTATTTCAGATAGCGTATTGGGCTAAGCGGCATCTCAAAGCGCATGAACTGGCGAGTAAAATGCGCTGTTAAACTTCTAGGGTGGGGCAAACGGAGAACCGATTAGATCTTTTTATATTATGGTTAATTTAAGAATTCAGTCAAATTCTATCACATTTGTTCAATTTACGTCGCTCCTATTTCAGATAGCGTATTGGGCTATGCGGCATCTCAAAGCGCATGAAATGACGAGTAAAATGCACTATTCAACTTCTAGGGTATGGCAAACAGGGACCCGATTAGATCATTTTATATTATGGTTAATTTAAGAATTCAGCAAAATTCTATCACATTTGTTCAATTTACGTCGCTCCTATTTCAGATAGCGTATTGGGCTAAACGGCATCTCAAAGCGCATGAACTGGCGAGTAAAATGCGCTGTTAAACTTCTAGGGTAGGGCAAACGGAGAACCGATTAGATCATTTTATATTATGGTTAATTTAAGAATTGAGCCAAATTCTATCACATTTGTTCAATTTACGTCGCTCCTATTTCAGATAGCGTACTGGGCTAGGCGGCATCTTAAAGCGCGTGGAATGGCGAGTGAAATGCACTATTATACTTCTAGGGTAGGGCGAACAGAGACCCGAAGAGATCATTTTACATTAAGGTGAATATAAGAATGCAGCGTAATTCTGTCACATTTGTTCAACTTACGTCGCTCCTATTTCAGATAGCGTATTGGGTTAAGCGTCATCTCAAAGCGCATGAAATGACGAGTGAAATGCACTATTAAACTTCTAGGGTAGGGCGAACAGAGACCCGATTACATCATTTTACATTAAGGTGAATATAAGAATGCAGCGTAATTCTATCACACTTGTGCAATTTACGTCGCTTCTATTTCAGACAGCGTACTGGGCTAGGCGGCATCTTAAAGCGCGTGGAATGGCGAGTAAAATGCACTATTAACCTTCTATGATAGGACAATCAGAGACCAGATTAGATCATTTTATACTTTGGTTAATATAAGAATTCAGCGAAATTCTATCACATTTGTTCAATTTACGTGGCTCCTGTTTCAGATAGCGTATTGGGCTAGGCGGCATCTTAAAGCGCGTGGAATGGCGAGTAATATGCACCACTAAACTTCTATGATAGGGCAATCAGAGACCCGATTAGATCATTTTATATTTTGGTTAATATAAGAATTCAGCGAAATTCTATCACATTTGTTCAATTTACGTCGCTCCTATTTCAGATAGCGTATTGGGTTAAGCGGCATCTCAAAGCGCATGAAATGACGAGTGAAATGCACTATTAAACTTCTAGGGTAGGGCAAACAGGGACCCGATTAGATCATTTTATATTATGGTTAATTTAAGAATTCAGCAAAATTCTATCACATTTGTTCAATTTACGTCGTTCCTATTTCAGATAGCGTCCTGTGCTAAGCGGCATCTAAAAGCGCATGAAATGGCGAGTATAATGCACTATTATACTTCTAGGATGAGGCAAACAGAGACCCGATTAGATCATTTTAAATTATGGTTAATTTAAGAATTCAGCAAAATTCTATCACATTTGTTCAATTTCCGTCGCTCCTATTTCAGATAGCGTACTGGGCTAGGCGGCATCTTAAAGCGGGTGGAATGGCGAGTAGAATGCACTATTAAAATTCTATGATAGGGCAATCAGAGACCCGATTAGATCATTTTATATTTTGGTTAATATAAGAATTCAGCGAAATTCTATCACATTTGTTCAATTTGCGTCGCTCCTATTACAAATAGCTTATTGGGCTCAGCGGCATCTCAAAGCGCATGAAATGACGAGTGAAATGCACTATTAAACTTCTAGGCTAGGGCGAACAGAGACCCGAGCAGATCATTTTACATTATGGTTAATAAAAGAATTCAGCGAAATTCTATCACATTTGTTCAACTTACGTCGCTCCTATTTCAGATAGCGTATTGGGCTAAGCGGCATCGCAAAGCGCATGAAATGGCGAGTGAAATGCACCATTAGACTTCTATGGTAGGGCGAACAGAGACCCGATTAGATCATTTTATATTTTGGTTAATATAAGAATTCAGTGAAATTCTATCACATTTGTTCAATTTACGTCGCTCCTATTTCAAATAGCGTATTGGGCTCAGCGGCATCTCATAGCGCATGAAATGGCGAGCAAAATGCACTATTAAACTTCTAGGGTAGGGCAAACAGAGACCCGATTAGATCATTTTATGTTATGGTTAATTTAAGAATTCTGCGAAATTCTATCACATTTGTTCAACTTACGTCGCTCCTATTTCAAATAGCGTATTGAGCTAAGCGGCATCTCAAAGCGCATGAAATGGCGAATAAAATTCGCTATTAAACTTCTAGGGTAGGGCAAACAGAGACCCGATTAGATCATTTTATATTACGATTAATATAAGAATTCAGCGTAATTCTATCACATTTGTTCATCTTACGTCGCTCCTATTTCAGATAGCGTACTGGGCTAGGCGGCATCTTAAAGCGCGTGGAAGGGCGAGTAAAATGGACTACTAAACTTCTATGATAGAGCAATCAGAGACCCGATTAGATCATTTTATATTTTGTTTAATATAAGATTTCAGGGAAATTCTATCACATTTGTTCAATTTACGTCGCTCCTATTTCAGATAGCTTATTGGGCTTAGCGGCATCTCAATCCGCATGAAATGACGAGTATAATGCACTATTAAACTTCTAGGATAAGGCAAACAGAGACCCGATTAGATCATTTTACATTAAGGTTAATATAAGAATTCAACGAAATTCTATCACATTTGTTCAATTTACGTCGCTCCTATTTCAGATAGCGTATTGGGCTAAGCCGCATCTCAAAGCGCATGAACTGGCGAGTAAAATGCGCTGTTAAACTTCTAGGGTAGGGCAAACGGAGAACCGATTAGATCTTTTTATATTATGGTTAATTTAAGAATTCAGCCAAATTCTATCACATTTGTTCAATTTACGTCGCTCCTATTTCAGATAGCGTATTGGGCTATGCGGCATCTCAAAGCGCATGAAATGACGAGTAAAATGCACTATTCAACTTCTAGGGTATGGCAAACAGGGACCCGATTAGATCATTTTATATTATGGTTAATTTAAGAATTCAGCAAAATTCTATCACATTTGTTCAATTTACGTCGCTCCTATTTCAGATAGCGTATTGGGCTAAGCGGCATCTCAAAGCGCATGAACTGGCGAGTAAAATGCGCTGTTAAACTTCTAGGGTAGGGCAAACGGAGAACCGATTAGATCATTTTATATTATGGTTAATTTAAGAATTGAGCCAAATTCTATCACATTTGTTCAATTTACGTCGCTCCTATTTCAGATAGCGTACTGGGCTAGGCGGCATCTTAAAGCGCGTGGAATGGCGAGTAAAATGCACTATTAAACTTCTATGATAGGGCAATCAGAGACCCGATTAGATCATTTTATATTACGGTTAATATAAGAATACAGCGTGATTCTATCACATTTGTTCAAGTTACGTCGCTCCTATTTCAGATAGCGTACTGGGCTGGGCGGCATCTTAAAGCGCGTGGAATGGCGAGTGAAATGCACTATTAAACTTCTATGATAGGGCAATCAGAGACCCGATTAGATCATTTTATATTTTGTTTAATATAAGATTTCAGGGAAATTCTATCACATTTGTTCAATTTACGTCGATCCTATTTCAGATAGCGTATTGGGCTAGGCGGCATCTCAAAGCGCATGAAATGACGAGTGAAATGCACTATTATACTTCTAGGGTAGGGCGAACAGAGACCCGAAGAGATCATTTTACATTAAGGTGAATATAAGAATGCAGCGTAATTCTGTCACATTTGTTCAACTTACGTCGCTCCTATTTCAGATAGCGTATTGGGTTAAGCGTCATCTCAAAGCGCATGAAATGTCGAGTGAAATGCACTATTAAACTTCTAGGGTAGGGCGAACAGAGACCCGATTAGATCATTTTACATTAAGGTTAATATAAGTATTCAGCGAGATTCTATCACACTTGTGCAATTTACGTCGCTTCTATTTCAGACAGCGTACTGGGCTAGGCGGCATCTTAAAGCGCGTGGAATGGCGAGTAAAATGCACTATTAACCTTCTATGATAGGGCAATCAGAGACCAGATTAGATCATTTTATACTTTGGTTAATATAAGAATTCAGCGAAATTCTATCACATTTGTTCAATTTACGTGGCTCCTGTTTCAGATAGCGTATTGGGCTAGGCGGCATCTTAAAGCGCGTGGAATGGCGAGTAATATGCACCACTAAACTTCTATGATAGGGCAATCAGAGACCCGATTAGATCATTTTATATTTTGGTTAATATAAGAATTCAGCGAAATTCTATCACATTTGTTCAATTTACGTCGCTCCTATTTCAGATAGCGTATTGGGTTAAGCGGCATCTCAAAGCGCATGAAATGACGAGTGAAATGCACTATTAAACTTCTAGGGTAGGGCAAACAGAGACCCGATTAGATCATTTTATATTATGGTTAATTTAAGAATTCAGCAAAATTCTATCACATTTGTTCAATTTACGTCGTTCCTATTTCAGATAGCGTCCTGTGCTAAGCGGCATCTAAAAGCGCATGAAATGGCGAGTATAATGCACTATTATACTTCTAGGATGAGGCAAACAGAGACCCGATTAGATCATTTTAAATTATGGTTAATTTAAGAATTCAGCAAAATTCTATCACATTTGTTCAATTTCCGTCGCTCCTATTTCAGATAGCGTACTGGGCTAGGCGGCATCTAAAAGCGGGTGGAATGGCGAGTAGAATGCACTATTAAAATTCTATGATAGGGCAATCAGAGACCCGATTAGATCATTTTATATTTTGGTTAATATAAGAATTCAGCGAAATTCTATCACATTTGTTCAATTTGCGTCGCTCCTATTACAAATAGCTTATTGGGCTCAGCGGCATCTCAAAGCGCATGAAATGACGAGTGAAATGCACTATTAAACTTCTAGGCTAGGGCGAACAGAGACCCGAGCAGATCATTTTACATTATGGTTAATAAAAGAATTCAGCGAAATTCTATCACATTTGTTCAACTTACGTCGCTCCTATTTCAGATAGCGTATTGGGCTAAGCGGCATCGCAAAGCGCATGAAATGGCGAGTGAAATGCACCATTAGACTTCTATGGTAGGGCGAACAGAGACCCGATTAGATCATTTTATATTTTGGTTAATATAAGAATTCAGTGAAATTCTATCACATTTGTTCAATTTACGTCGCTCCTATTTCAAATAGCGTATTGGGCTCAGCGGCATCTCATAGCGCATGAAATGGCGAGCAAAATGCACTATTAAACTTCTAGGGTAGGGCAAACAGAGACCCGATTAGATCATTTTATGTTATGGTTAATTTAAGAATTCAACGAAATTCTATCACATTTGTTCAATTTACGTCGCTCCTATTTCAGATAGCGTATTGGGCTAAGCGGCATCTCAAAGCGCATGAACTGGCGAGTAAAATGCGCTGTTAAACTTCTAGGGTAGGGCAAACGGAGAACCGATTAGATCATTTTATATTATGGTTAATTTAAGAATTGAGCCAAATTCTATCACATTTGTTCAATTTACGTCGCTCCTATTTCAGATAGCGTACTGGGCTAGGCGGCATCTTTAAGCGCGTGGAATGGCGAGTGAAGTGCACTATTAAACTTCTATGATAGGGCAATCAGAGACCCGATTAGATCATTTTATGTTATGGTTAATTTAAGAATTCAGCGAAATTCTATCACATTTGTTCAACTTACGTCGCTCCTATTTCAGATAGCGTATTGGGCTCAGCGGCATCTCATAGCGCATGAAATGGCGAGCAAAATGCACTATTAAACTTCTAGGGTAGGGCAAACAGAGACCCGATTAGATCATTTTATGTTATGGTTAATTTAAGAATTCAGCGAAATTCTATCACATTTGTTCAACTTACGTCGCTCCTATTACAAATAGCTTATTGAGCTAAGCGGCATCTCGAAGCGCATGAAATGGCGAGCAAAATGCACTATTAAACTTCCAGGGTAGAGCAAACAGAGACCCGATTAGATCATTTTGTACTAAGGTTAATTTAAGAATTCAGCAAAATTCTATCACATTTGTTCAATTTACGTCGCTCCTATTGCAGATAGCGGACTGGGCTATGCGGCATCTTAAAGCGCGTGGAATGGCGAGTAAAATGCACTACTAATCTTCTATGATAGGGCAATCAGAGACCCGATTAGATCATTTTATATTTTAATTAATATAAGATTTCAGGGAAATTCTATCACATTTGTTCAATTTACGTCGCTCCTATTTCAGATAGCGTATTGGGTTAAGCGGGATCTCAAAGCGCATGAAATGGCGACTAAAATGCACTATTAAACTTCTAGGCTAGGGCGAACAGAGACCCGATTAGATCATTTTGTACTAAGGTTAATTTAAGAATTCAGCAAAATTCTATCACATTTGTTCAATTTACGTCGCTCCTATTGCAGATAGCGAACTGGGCTATGCGGCATCTTAAAGCGCGTGGAATGGCGAGTAAAATGCACTACTAACCTTCTATGATAGGGCAATCGGAGACCCGATTAGATCATTTTATATTTTAATTAATATAAGATTTCAGGGAAATTCTATCACATTTGTTCAATTTACGTCGCTCCTATTTCAGATAGCGTATTGGGTTAAGCGGGATCTCAAAGCGCATGAAATGGCGACTAAAATGCACTATTAAACTTCTAGGCTAGGGCGAACAGAGACCCGATTAGATCATTTCACATTAAGGTTAATATAAGAATTCACGGAAATTCTATCACATTTGTTCAATTTACGTCGCTCCTACTTCAGATAGCGTATTAGGCGATGCGGCATCTCAAAGCGCATGAAATGGCGAATAAAATTCGCTATTAAACATCTAGGGTAGGGCAAACAGAGACCCGATTAGATCATTTTATATTACGATTAATATAAGAATTCAGCGTAATTCTATCACATTTGTTCATCTTACGTCGCTCCTATTTCAGATAGCGTACTGGGCTAGGCGGCATCTTAAAGCGCGTGGAAGGGCGAGTAAAATGAACTACTAAACTTCTATGATAGAGCAATCAGAGACCCGATTAGATCATTTTATATTTTGTTTAATATAAGATTTCAGGGAAATTCTATCACATTTGTTCAATTTACGTCGCTCCTATTTCAGATAGCGTATTGGGCTATGCGGCATCTCAAAGCGCATGAAATGGCGAACAAAATGCACTATTAAACTTCTAGGGTAGGGCGAACAGAGACCCGATTAGATCATTTTACATTAAGGTTAATATAAGTATTCAGCGAGATTCTATCACACTTGTTCAATTTACGTCGCTTCTATTTCAGACAGCGTACTGGGCTAGGCGGCATCTTAAAGCGCGTGGAATGTCGAGTAAAATGCACTATTAACCTTCTATGATAGGGCAATCAGAGACCAGATTAGATCATTTTATACTTTGGTTAATATAAGAATTCAGCGAAATTCTATCACATTTGTTCAATTTACGTCGCTCCTATTTCAGATAGCGTATTGGGCTAAGCGGCATCCAAAAGCGCATGAAATGGCGAGTATAATGCACTATTATACTTCTAGGATAAGGCAAACAGAGACCCGATTAGATCATTTTATATTACGGTTAATATAAGAATGTAGCGTGATTCTATCACATTTGTTCAAGTTACGTCGCTCCTATTTCAGATAGCGTACTGGGCTAGGCGGCATCTTAAAGCGCGTGGAATGGCGAGTAAAATGCACTATTAAACTTCTATGATAGGGCAATCAGAGACCCGATTAGATCATTTTATATTTTGGTTGATATAAGAATTCAACGAAATTCTATCACATTTGTAAAATTTACGTCGCTCCTATTACAGATAGCTTATTGGGCTTAGCGGCATCTCAAAGCACATGCAATGGCGAGTAAAATGCACTATTAAACTTCTAGGCTAGGGCGAACAGAGACCCGATTAGATCATTTTATATTATGGTTAATATAAGATTTCAGGGAGATTCTATCACATCTGTTCAATTTACGTCGCTCCTATTTCAGATAGCGTATTCGGCTAAGCGGCATCTCAAAGCGCATAAAATGGCGAATAAAATGCACTATTAAACTACTAGGCTAGGGCGAACAGAGACCCGATTAGATCATTTTATATTTTGGTTAATATAAGAATTCTGCGAAATTCTATCACATTTGTTCAATTTACGTCGCTCCTATTTCAGATAGCGTATTGGGCTAAGCGGCATCTCAAAGCGCATGAAATGACGAGTAAAATGCACTGTTCAACTTCTAGGGTATGGCAAACAGGGACCCGATTAGATCATTTTATATTATGGTTAATTTAAGAATTCAGCAAAATTCTATCACATTTGTTCAATTTACGTCGCTCCTATTTCAGATAGCGTATTGGGCTAAGCGGCATCTTTAAGCGCGTGGAATGGCGAGTGAAATGCACTATTAAACTTCTATGATAGGGCAATCAGAGACCCGATTAGATCATTTTATATTACGGTTAATATAAGAATGCAGCGTGATTCTATCACATTTGTTCAAGTTACGTCGCTCCTATTTCAGATAGCGTACTGGGCTGGGCGGCATCTTAAAGCGCGTGGAATGGCGAGTGAAATGCACTATTAAACTTCTATGATAGGGCAATCAGAGACCCGATTAGATCATTTTATATTTTGTTTAATATAAGATTTCAGGGAAATTCTATCACATTTGTTCAATTTACGTCGCTCCTATTTCAGATAGCGTATTGGGCTAGGCGGCATCTCAAAGCGCATGAAATGACGAGTGAAATGCACTATTATACTTCTAGGGTAGGGCGAACAGAGACCCGAAGAGATCATTTTACATTAAGGTGAATATAAGAATGCAGCGTAATTCTGTCACATTTGTTCAACTTACGTCGCTCCTATTTCAGATAGCGTATTGGGTTAAGTGTCATCTCAAAGCGCATGAAATGACGAGTGAAATGCACTATTAAACTTCTAGGGTAGGGCGAACAGAGACCCGATTACATCATTTTACATTAAGGTTAATATAAGTATTCAGCGAGATTCTATCACACTTGTGCAATTTACGTCGCTTCTATTTCAGACAGCGTACTGGGCTAGGCGGCATCTTAAAGCGCGTGGAATGGCGAGTAAAATGCACTATTAACCTTCTATGATAGGGCAATCAGAGACCAGATTAGATCATTTTATACTTTGGTTAATATAAGAATTCAGCGAAATTCTATCACATTTGTTCAATTTACGTCGCTCCTATTACAGATAACTTATTGTGCTTAGCGGCATGTCAAAGCGCATGAAGTGGCGAGTGAAATGCACTATTAAACTTCAAGGGTAGTGCAAACAGAGACCCGATTAGATCATTTTACATTATGGTCAATGTAAGAATTCAGCGTAATTCTATCACATTTGTTCAACTTACGTCGCTCCTATTTCAGATAGCGTACTGGGCTAGGCGGCATCTTAAAGCGCGTGGAATGGCGAGTAAAATGCACTGTTAAACTTCTATGATAGGGCAATCAGAGACCCGATTAGATCATTTTATATTTTGGTTCATATAAGAATTCAACGAAATTCTATCACAATTGTTCTATTTACGTCGCTCCTATTTCAGATAGCGTATTGGGCTAAGCGGCATCTCAAAGAGCATGAAATGGCGAGTAAAATGCACTGTTAAACTTCTAGGGTAGGTCAAACAGAGACCCGATTAGATCATTTCATATTATGGTTTATTTAAGAATTCAGAAAAATTCTATCACATTTGTTCAATTTACGTCGCTGATATTTCAGATAGCGTATTGGGCTAAGCGGCATCTCAATGCGCATGAAATGGCGAGTAAAATGCACTATTAAACTTCTAGGATAAGGCAAACAGAGACCCGATTCGTTCATTTTATATTACGGTTAATATAAGTATTCAGCGTAATTCTATCACATTTGTTCAACGTACGTCGCTCCTATTTCAGATAGCGTACTGGGCTACGCGGCATCTTAAAGCGCGTGGAATGGCGGGTAAAATGCACTATTAAACTTCTATGATAGGGCTATCAGAGACCCGATTAGATCATTTTATGTTTTGGTTAATATAAGAATTCAGCGAAATTCTATCACATTTGTTCAACTTACGTCGCTCCTATTTCAGATAGCGTATTGGGCTAAGCGGCATCTCAAAGCGCATAAACTGACGAGTGAAATGCAATATTAATCTTCAAGGGTAGGGCGAACAGAGACCCGATTAGAACATTTTACATTAAGGTTAATGTAAGAATTCAGCCAAATTCTATCACATTTGTTCAATTTACATCGCTCCTATTGCAGATATCGTATTGGGCTAAGCGGCATCTCAAAGCGCATGACATGGCGAGTAAAATGCAATACTAAACTTCTAGGATAAGGCAAACAGAGACCCGATTAGATCGTTTTATATGACGGTTAATATAAGAATGCAGCGTAATTCTATCACATTTGTTCAACTTACGTCGCTCCTATTTTGGATAGCGTACTGGGCTAGGCGGCATCTTAAAGCGCGTGGAATGGCGAGTAAAATGCACTACTAAACTTCTATGATAGGGCAATCAGAGACCCGATTAGGTCATTTTATATTTTGTTTAATATAAGATTTGAGGGAAATTCTATCACATTTGTTCAAGTTACGTCGCTCCTATTTCAGATAGCGTATTGGGCTAAGCGGCATCTCAAAGCGCATGAAATGGCGAATAAAATGCGCTATTAAACTTCTAGGCTAGGGCGAACAGAGACCCGATTAGATCATTTTACAGTATGGTTCATAAAAGAATTCAGCGAAATACTATCACATTTGTTCAACTTACGTCGCTCATATTTCAGATAGCGTATTGGGCTAAGCGGCATCACAAAGCGCATGAAATGGCGAACGAAATGCACTATTAAACTTCTAGGCTAGGGCGAACAGAGACCAGATTAGATCATTTTATACTTTGGTTAACATAAGGATTCTGCGAAATTTTATCACATTTGTTCAATTTACGTCGCTCCTATTTCAGATAGCTTATTGGGCTAAGCGGCATCTGAAGGCGCATGAAGTGACGCGTAAAATGCACTATTAAACTTCTAGGGTAGGGCAGACAGAGACCCGATTAGATCATTTTATATTATGGTTAATTTAAGATGTCAGCAAAATTCTATCACATTTGTTCAATTTACGTCGCTCCTGTTTCAGATAGCGTGCTGGGCCATGCGGCATCTTAAAGCGCATGAAATGGCGAGTAAAATGCACCATTAAACTTCTATGATAGGGCAATCTGAGACCAGACTAGATCATTTTATACTTCGGTTCATATAAGAATGCAGCGTAATTCTGTCACATTTGTTCAATTTACGTCGCTCCTATTTCTGATAGCGTATTGGGCTAGGCGGCATCTCAAAGCGCATGAAATGACGAGTGAAATGCACTATCAAACTTCTAGGGTAGGGCAATCAGAGACCCGATTAGATCCTTTTATATTTTGTTTAATATAAGATTTCACGGAAATTCTATCACATTTGTTCAATTTACGTCGCTCCTATTTCAGATAGCGTATTGGGCTATGCGGCATCACAAAGCGCATGAAATGGCGAACAAAATGCACTATTAAACTTCTTGGCTACGGCGAACAGAGACCAGATTAGATCATTTTATATTTTGGTTAACATAAGGATTCTGCGAAATTTTATCACATTTGTTCAATTTACGTCGCTCCTATTTCAGATAGCTTATTGGGCTAAGCGGCATCTGAAGGCGCATGAAGTGTCGAGTAAAATGCACTATTAAACTTCTAGGGTAGGGCAAACACAGACCCGATTAGATCATTTTATATTATGGTTAATTTAAGAATTCAGCAAAATTCTATCACATTTGTTCAACTTACGTCGCTCCTATTTCAGATAGCGTACTGGGCTAGGCGGCACCTTAAAGCGCGTGGAATGACGAGTAAAATGCCCTACTAAACTTCTATGATAGGGCAATCAGAGACCCGATTAGATCATTTTATATTTTGTTTAATATAAGATTTCACGGAAATTCTATCACATTTGTTCAATTTACGTCGCTCCTATTTCAGATAGCGTATTGGGATAAGCGGCCTCTCAAAGCGCATGAAATGGCGAGTAAAATGCGCTATTAAACTTCTAGGATAAGGCAAACGGAGACCCGATTAGTTCATTTTATATTACGGTTAATATAAGAATTCAGTGTAATTCTATCACATTTGTTCATCTTACGTCGCTCCTATTTCAGATAGCCTACTGGGCTAGGCGGCATCTTAAAGCGCGTGGAAGGGCGAGTAAAATGCACTATTATACTTCTAGGGTAGGGCGAACAGAGACCCGAAGAGATCATTTTACATTAAGGTGAATAGAAGAATGCAGCGTAATTCTGTCACATTTGTTCAACTTACGTCGCTCCTATTTCAGATAGCGTATTGTGCTAAGCGGCATCTCAAAGCGCATGAAATGGCGAATAAAATGCTCTATTAAAGTTCTAGGCTCGGGCGAACAGAGATCCGATTAGATCATTTTACATTATGGTTAATAAAAGAATTCAGCGAAATTCTATCACATTTATTCAACTTATATCGCTCCAGTTTCAGATAGCGTATTAGGCTAAGCGGCATCTCAAAGCGCATGAAATGACGAGTCAAATGCACTATTAAAGTTCTAGGGTAGGGCAAACAGAGACCCGATTAGATCATCTTATATTATGGTTAATTTAAGTATTGAGCGAAATTCTATCACATTCGTTCAATTTACGTCGCTCCTATTTCAGATAGCGTATTGGGCAAAGCGGCATCTCAAAGCGCATGAAATGACGAGTAAAATGCACTATTAATCTTCTATGATAGGGCAATCAGAGACCCGATTAGATCATTTTATATTTTGTTTAATATAAGATTTCAGGGAAATTCTATCACATTTGTTCAATTTACGTCGCTCCTATTTCAGATAGCGTACTGGGCTAGGCGGCAACATAAAGCGCGTGGAATGGCGAGTAAAATGCACTATTAAACTTCTATGATAGGGCAATCAGTGACCCGATTAGATCATTTTATATTATAGTTAATTTAAGAATTCAGCGAAATTCTATCACATTTGTTCAATTTACGTCGCTCATATTTCAGATAGCGTATTGTGCTAAGCGGCATCTCAAAGCGCATGAAATGGCAAGTAAAATGCACTATTAAACTTCTAGGGTAGGGCAATCAGTGACCCGATTAGATCATTTTATATTATAGTTAATTTAAGAATTCAGCGAAATTCTATCACATTTGTTCAATTTACGTCGCTCCTATTTCAGATGGCGTATTGGGCTAGGCGGCATTCTCAAAGCGCATGAAATGACGAGGAAAATGCACTATTAAACTTCTAGGGTAGGGCAAACAGAGACCCGATTAGATCATTTTATATTATAGTGAATTTAAGAATTCAGCGAAATTCTCTCACATTTGTTCAATTTACGTCGCTCCTAATTCAGATAGCGTATTGGGCGAAGCAGCATCTCAAAGCGCATGAAATGGCGAGTAAAACGCACTATTAAATTTCTAGGCTAGGGCGAACAGAGACCCAATTAGATCATTTTACATTATGGTTAATAAAAGAATTCAGCGAAATTCAGTCACATTTGTTCAACTTACGTCGCTCCTATTTCAGAAAGCGTATTGGGCTAGGCGACATCTCAAAGCGCATGAAATGGCGAGTAAAATGCACTATTAAACTTCTAGGGTAGGGCAAACAGAGACCCGATTGGATCATTTTATATTATGGTTAATTTACGAATTCAGCAAAATTCTATCACATTTGTTCAATTTACGTCGCTCCTATTTCAGATAGCGTATTGGGCTACGCGGCATCTCAAAATGCATGAAATGGCGAATAAAATGCACTATTAAACTTCTAGGCTAGGGCGAACAGAGACCAGATTAGATCATTTTACATTATGGTTAATAAAAGAATTCAGCGAAATTCTATCACATTTGTTCAATTTACATCGCTCCTATTTCAGATAGCGTATTGGGATAAGGGGCATCTCAATGCTCATGAAATGACGAGTAAAATGGACTATTAAACTTCTAGGGTAGGGCAAACAGACACCCGATTAGATCATCTAATATTATGGTTAATTTAAGAATTCAGCAAAATTCTATCACATTTGTTCAATTTACGTCGCTCCTATTTCAGATAGCGTATTGGGGTAAGCGGCATCTCAAAGCGCATGAAATCGCGAATAATATGCGCTATTAAACTTCTAGGCTAGGGCGAACAGAGACCCGATTAGATCATTTTACAGTATGGTTCATAAAAGAATTCAGCGTAATTCTATCACATTTGTTCAACGTACGTCGCTCCTATTTCAGATAGCGTACTGGGCTAGGAGGCATCTCAAAGCGCATGAAATGGCGAATAAAATGCGCTATTAAACTTCTAGGCTAGGGCGAACAGAGACCCGATTAGATCATTTTACATTAAGGTTAATATAAGTATTCAGGGAAATTATATCATATTTGTTCAATTTACGTCGCTCCTATTTCAGATAGCGTATTGGGCTAAGCGGCATCTCAAAGAGCATGAAATGGCGAGTAAAATGCACTGTTAAACTTCTAGGGTAGGGCAAACTGAGACCCGATTAGATCATTTCATATTATGGTTTATTTAAGAATTCAGAAAAATTCTATCACATTTGTCCAATTTACGTCGCTGATATTTCAGATAGCGTATTGGGTTAAGCGTCATCTCAAAGCGCATGAAATGGCGAGTAAAATGCACTATTAAACTTCTAGGGTAGGGCAAACAGAGACCCGATTAGATCATTTTATATTATAGTGAATTTAAGAATTCAGCGAAATTCTCTCACATTTGTTCAATTTACGTCGTTCCTAATTCAGATAGCGTATTGGGCGAAGCAGCATCTCAAAGCGCACGAAATGGCGAGTAAAACGCACTATTAAACTTCTAGGCTAGGGCGAACAGAGACCCAATTAGATCATTTTACATTATGGTTAATAAAAGAATTCAGCGAAATTCAATCACATTTGTTCAACTTACGTCGCTCCTATTTCAGAAAGCGTATTGGGCTAGGCGACATCTCAAAGCGCATGAAATGGCGAGTAAAATGCACTATTAAACTTCTAGGGTAGGGCAACAGAGACCCGATTGGATCATTTTATATTATGGTTAATTTACGAATTCAGCAAAATTCTATCACATTTGTTCAATTTACGTCGCTCCTATTTCAGATAGCGTACTTGGCTGGGCGGCATCTTAAAGCGCGTGGAATGGCGAGTAAAATGCACTATTAAACTTCTATGATAGGGCAATCAGAGACCCGATTAGATCATTTTATATTTCGGTTAATATAAGAATTCAGCGAAATTCTATCACATTTGTTCAATTTACGTCGCTCCTATTTCAGATAGCGTATTGGGCTACGCGGCATCTCAAAGTGCATGAAATGGCGAATAAAATGCACTATTAAACTTCTAGGCTAGGGCGAACAGAGACCCGATTAGATCATTTTACATTATGGTTAATAAAAGAATTCAGCGAAATTCTATCACATTTGTTCAATTTACATCGCTCCTATTTCAGATAGCGTATTGGGATAAGGGGCATCTCAATGCTCATGAAATGACGAGTAAAATGCACTATTAAACTTCTAGGGTAGGGCAAACAGACACCCGATTAGATCATCTAATATTATGGTTAATTTAAGAATTCAGCAAAATTCTATCACATTTGTTCAATTTACGTCGCTCCTATTTCAGATAGCGTATTGGGGTAAGCGGCATCTCAAAGCGCATGAAATCGCGAATAATATGCGCTATTAAACTTCTAGGCTAGGGCGAACAGAGACCCGATTAGATCATTTTACAGTATGGTTCATAAAAGAATTCAGCGTAATTCTATCACATTTGTTCAACGTACGTCGCTCCTATTTCAGATAGCGTACTGGGCTAGGAGGCATCTTAAAGCGCATGAAATGCCGAATAAAATGCACTATTAAACTTCTAGGCTAGGGCGAACAGAGACCCGATTAGATCATTTTACATTATGGTTAATAAAAGAATTCAGCGAAATTCTATCACATTTGTTCAATTTACATCGCTCCTATTTCAGATAGCGTATTGGGATAAGGGGCATCTCAATGCTCATGAAATGACGAGTAAAATGCAGAATTAAACTTCTAGGGTAGGGCAAACAGAGACCCGATTAGATCATCTAATATTATGGTTAATTTAAGAATTCAGCGAAATTCTATCACATTTGTTCAATTTACGTCGCTCCTATTTCAGATAGCGTATTGGGCTAAGCGGCATCTTAAAGCGCGTGGAATGGCGAGTAAAATGCACTATTAAGCTTCTATGATAGGGCGAACAGAGACCCGATTAGATCATTTTACAATATGGTTCATAAAAGAATTCAGCGTAATTCTATCACATTTGTTCAACGTACGTCGCTCCTATTTCAGATAGCGTACTGGGCTAGGCGGCATCTTAAAGCGCGTGGAATGGCGGGTAAAATGCACTATTAAACTTCTATGACAGGGCTATCAGAGACCCGATTAGATCATTTTATGTTTTGGTTAATATAAGAATTCAGCGAAATTCTATCACATTTGTTCAACTTACGTCGCTCCTATTTCAGATAGCGTATTGGGCTAAGCGGCATCTCAAAGCGCATAAACTGACGAGTGAAATGCAATATTAATCTTCAAGGGTAGGGCGAACAGAGACCCGATTAGAACATTTTACATTAAGGTTAATATAAGAATTCAGCCAAATTCTATCACATTTGTTCAATTTACATCGCTCCTATTGCAGATATCGTATTGGGCTAAGCGGCATCTCAAAGCGCATGACATGGCAAGTAAAATGCAATACTAAACTTCTAGGATAAGGCAAACAGAGACCCGATTAGATCATTTTATATTATGGTTAATTTAAGAATGCAGCGTAATTCTGTCACATTTGTTCAATTTACGTCGCTCCTATTTCTGATAGCGTATTGGGCTAGGCGGCATCTCAAAGCGCATGAAATGACGAGTGAAATGCACTATCAAACTTCTAGGGTAGGGCAATCAGAGACCCGATTAGATCCTTTTATATTTTGTTTAATATAAGATTTCACGGAAATTCTATCACATTTGTTCAATTTACGTCGCTCCTATTTCAGATAGCGTATTGGGCTATGCGGCATCTCAAAGCGCATGAAATGGCGTACAAAATGCACTATTAAACTTCTAGGCTACGGCGAACAGAGACCAGATTAGATCATTTTATATTTTGGTTAACATAAGGATTCTGCGAAATTTTATCACATTTGTTCAATTTACGTCGCTCCTATTTCAGATAGCTTATTGGGCTAAGCGGCATCTGAAGGCGCATGAAGTGTCAAGTAAAATGCACTATTAAACTTCTAGGGTAGGGCAAACACAGACCCGATTAGATCATTTTATATTATGGTTAATTTAAGAATTCAGCAAAATTCTATCACATTTGTTCAACTTACGTCGCTCCTATTTCAGATAGCGTACTGGGCTAGGCGGCACCTTAAAGCGCGTGGAATGACGAGTAAAATGCCCTACTAAACTTCTATGATAGGGCAATCAGAGACCCGATTAGATCATTTTATATTTTGTTTAATATAAGATTTCACGGAAATTCTATCACATTTGTTCAATTTACGTCGCTCCTATTTGAGATAGCGTATTGGGATAAGCGGCCTCTCAAAGCGCATGAAATGGCGAGTAAAATGCGCTATTAAACTTCTAGGATAAGGCAAACGGAGACCCGATTAGTTCATTTTATATTACGGTTAATATAAGAATTCAGTGTAATTCTATCACATTTGTTCATCTTACGTCGCTCCTATTTCAGATAGCCTACTGGGCTAGGCGGCATCTTAAAGTGCGTGGAAGGGCGAGTAAAATGCACTATTATACTTCTAGGGTAGGGCGAACAGAGACCCGAAGAGATCATTTTACATTAAGGTGAATATAAGAATGCAGCGTAATTCTGTCACATTTGTTCAACTTACGTCGCTCCTATTTCAGATAGCGTATTGGGTTAAGCGTCATCTCAAAGCGCATGAAATGGCGAGTAAAATGCACTATTAAACTTCTAGGGTAGGGCAAACAGAGACCCGATTAGATCATTTTATATTATAGTGAATTTAAGAATTCAGCGAAATTCTCTCACATTAGTTCAATTTACGTCGCTCCTAATTCAGATAGCGTATTGGGCGAAGCAGCATCTCAAAGCGCATGAAATGGCGAGTAAAACGCACTATTAAACTTCTAGGCTAGGGCGAACAGAGACCCAATTAGATCATTTTACATTATGGTTAATAAAAGAATTCAGCGAAATTCAATCACATTTGTTCAACTTACGTCGCTCCTATTTCAGAAAGCGTATTGGGCTAGGCGACATCTCAAAGCGCATGAAATGGCGAGTAAAATGCACTATTAAACTTCTAGGGTAGGGCAAACAGAGACCCGATTGGATCATTTTATATTATGGTTAATTTACGAATTCAGCAAAATTCTATCACATTTGTTCAATTTACGTCGCTCCTATTTCAGATAGCGTACTTGGCTGGGCGGCATCTTAAAGCGCGTGGAATGGCGAGTAAAATGCACTATTAAACTTCTATGATAGGGCAATCAGAGACCCGATTAGATCATTTTATATTTCGGTTAATATAAGAATTCAGCGAAATTCTATCACATTTGTTCAATTTACGTCGCTCCTATTTCAGATAGCGTATTGGGCTACGCGGCATCTCAAAGTGCATGAAATGGCGAATAAAATGCACTATTAAACTTCTAGGCTAGGGCGAACAGAGACCAGATTAGATCATTTTACATTATGGTTAATAAAAGAATTCAGCGAAATTCTATCACATTTGTTCAATTTACATCGCTCCTATTTCAGATAGCGTATTGGGATAAGGGGCATCTCAATGCTCATGAAATGACGAGTAAAATGCACTATTAAACTTCTAGGGTAGGGCAAACAGACACCCGATTAGATCATCTAATATTATGGTTAATTTAAGAATTCAGCAAAATTCTATCACTTTTGTTCAATTTACGTCGCTCCTATTTCAGATAGCGTATTGGGGTAAGCGGCATCTCAAAGCGCATGAAATCGCGAATAATATGCGCTATTAAACTTCTAGGCTAGGGCGAACAGAGACCCGATTAGATCATTTTACAGTATGGTTCATAAAAGAATTCAGCGTAATTCTATCACATTTGTTCAACGTACGTCGCTCCTATTTCAGATAGCGTACTGGGCTAGGAGGCATCTTAAAGCGCATGAAATGGCGAATAAAATGCGCTATTAAACTTCTAGGCTAGGGCGAACAGAGACCCGATTAGATCATTTTACATTAAGGTTAATATAAGTATTCAGGGAAATTATATCATATTTGTTCAATTTACGTCGCTCCTATTTCAGATAGCGTATTGGGCTAAGCGGCATCTCAAAGAGCATGAAATGGCGAGTAAAATGCACTGTTAAACTTCTAGGGTAGGGCAAACTGAGACCCGATTAGATCATTTCATATTATGGTTTATTTAAGAATTCAGAAAAATTCTATCACATTTGTTCAATTTACGTCGCTGATATTTCAGATAGCGTATTGGGCTAGGAGGCATCTTAAAGCGCATGAAATGGCGAATAAAATGCGCTATTAAACTTCTAGGCTAGGGCGAACAGAGACCCGATTAGATCATTTTACATTAAGGTTAATATAAGTATTCAGCGAGATTCTATCACATTTGTTCAATTTACATCGCTCCTATTTCAGATAGCGTATTGGGATAAGGGGCATCTCAATGCTCATGAAATGACGAGTAAAATGCACTATTAAACTTCTAGGGTAGGGCAAACAGACACCCGATTAGATCATCTAATATTATGGTTAATTTAAGAATTCAGCCAAATTCTATCACATTTGTTCAATTTACGTCGCTCCTATTTCAGATAGCGTATTGGGCTATGCGGCATCTCAAAGCGCATGAAATGACGAGTAAAATGCACTATTCAACTTCTAGGGTATGGCAAACAGGGACCCGATTAGATCATTTTATATTATGGTTAATTTAAGAATTCAGCAAAATTCTATCACATTTGTTCAATTTACGTCGCTCCTATTTCAGATAGCGTATTGGGCTAAGCGGCATCTCAAAGCGCATGAACTGGCGAGTAAAATGCGCTGTTAAACTTCTAGGGTAGGGCAAACGGAGAACCGATTAGATCATTTTATATTATGGTTAATTTAAGAATTGAGCCAAATTCTATCACATTTGTTCAATTTACGTCGCTCCTATTTCAGATAGCGTACTGGGCTAGGCGGCATCTTTAAGCGCGTGGAATGGCGAGTGAAATGCACTATTAAACTTCTATGATAGGGCAATCAGAGACCCGATTAGATCATTTTATATTACGGTTAATATAAGAATGCAGCGTGATTCTATCACATTTGTTCAAGTTACGTCGCTCCTATTTCAGATAGCGTACTGGGCTGGGCGGCATCTTAAAGCGCGTGGAATGGCGAGTGAAATGCACTATTAAACTTCTATGATAGGGCAATCAGAGACCCGATTAGATCATTTTATATTTTGTTTAATATAAGATTTCAGGGAAATTCTATCACATTTGTTCAATTTACGTCGATCCTATTTCAGATAGCGTATTGGGCTAGGCGGCATCTCAAAGCGCATGAAATGACGAGTGAAATGCACTATTATACTTCTAGGGTAGGGCGAACAGAGACCCGAAGAGATCATTTTACATTAAGGTGAATATAAGAATGCAGCGTAATTCTGTCACATTTGTTCAACTTACGTCGCTCCTATTTCAGATACCGTATTGGGTTAAGCGTCATCTCAAAGCGCATGAAATGTCGAGTGAAATGCACTATTAAACTTCTAGGGTAGGGCGAACAGAGACCCGATTACATCATTTTACATTAAGGTTAATATAAGTATTCAGCGAGATTCTATCACACTTGTGCAATTTACGTCGCTTCTATTTCAGACAGCGTACTGGGCTAGGCGGCATCTTAAAGCGCGTGGAATGGCGAGTAAAATGCACTATTAACCTTCTATGATAGGGCAATCAGAGACCAGATTAGATCATTTTATACTTTGGTTAATATAAGAATTCAGCGAAATTCTATCACATTTGTTCAATTTACGTGGCTCCTGTTTCAGATAGCGTATTGGGCTAGGCGGCATCTTAAAGCGCGTGGAATGGCGAGTAATATGCACCACTAAACTTCTATGATAGGGCAATCAGAGACCCGATTA
Organism: Macropis europaea; assembly: GCA_916610135.2. Taxonomy (NCBI): domain Eukaryota; kingdom Metazoa; phylum Arthropoda; class Insecta; order Hymenoptera; family Melittidae; genus Macropis; species Macropis europaea. The sequence goes on from CAKAJE020001893.1 coordinate 245,868, forward strand.
GATCATTTTATATTTTGGTTAATATAAGAATTCAGCGAAATTCTATCACATTTGTTCAATTTACGTCGCTCCTATTTCAGATAGCGTATTGGTTTAAGCGGCATCTCAAAGCGCATGAAATGACGAGTGAAATGCACTATTAAACTTCTAGGGTAGGGCAAACAGGGACCCGATTAGATCATTTTATATTATGGTTAATTTAAGAATTCAGCAAAATTCTATCACATTTGTTCAATTTACGTCGTTCCTATTTCAGATAGCGTCCTGTGCTAAGCGGCATCTAAAAGCGCATGAAATGGCGAGTATAATGCACTATTATACTTCTAGGATGAGGCAAACAGAGACCCGATTAGATCATTTTAAATTATGGTTAATTTAAGATTTCAGCAAAATTCTATCACATTTGCTCAATTTCCGTCGCTCCTATTTCAGATAGCGTACTGGGCTAGGCGGCATCTTAAAGCGGGTGGAATGGCGAGTAGAGTGCACTATTAAAATTCTATGATAGGGCAATCAGAGACCCGATTAGATCATTTTATATTTTGGTTAATATAAGAATTCAGCGAAATTCTATCACATTTGTTCAATTTGCGTCGCTCCTATTACAAATAGCTTATTGGGCTCAGCGGCATCTCAAAGCGCATGAAATGACGAGTGAAATGCACTATTAAACTTCTAGGCTAGGGCGAACAGAGACCCGAGCAGATCATTTTACATTATGGTTAATAAAAGAATTCAGCGAAATTCTATCACATTTGTTCAACTTACGTCGCTCCTATTTCAGATAGCGTATTGGGCTAAGCGGCATCGCAAAGCGCATGAAATGGCGAGTGAAATGCACCATTAGACTTCTATGGTAGGGCGAACAGAGACCCGATTAGATCATTTTATATTTTGGTTAATATAAGAATTCAGTGAAATTCTATCACATTTGTTCAATTTACGTCGCTCCTATTTCAAATAGCGTATTGGGCTCAGCGGCATCTCATAGCGCATGAAATGGCGAGCAAAATGCACTATTAAACTTCTAGGGTAGGGCAAACAGAGACCCGATTAGATCATTTTATGTTATGGTTAATTTAAGAATTCAACGAAATTCTATCACATTTGTTCAATTTACGTCGCTCCTATTTCAGATAGCGTATTGGGCTAAGCGGCATCTCAAAGCGCATGAACTGGCGAGTAAAATGCGCTGTTAAACTTCTAGGGTAGGGCAAACGGAGAACCGATTAGATCATTTTATATTATGGTTAATTTAAGAATTGAGCCAAATTCTATCACATTTGTTCAATTTACGTCGCTCCTATTTCAGATAGCGTACTGGGCTAGGCGGCATCTTTAAGCGCGTGGAATGGCGAGTGAAGTGCACTATTAAACTTCTATGATAGGGCAATCAGAGACCCGATTAGATCATTTTATGTTATGGTTAATTTAAGAATTCAGCGAAATTCTATCACATTTGTTCAACTTACGTCGCTCCTGTTTCAGATAGCGTATTGGGCTCAGCGGCATCTCATAGCGCATGAAATGGCGAGCAAAATGCACTATTAAACTTCTAGGGTAGGGCAAACAGAGACCCGATTAGATCATTTTATGTTATGGTTAATTTAAGAATTCAGCGAAATTCTATCACATTTGTTCAACTTACGTCGCTCCTATTACAAATAGCTTATTGAGCTAAGCGTCATCTCGAAGCGCATGAAATGGCGAGCAAAATGCACTATTAAACTTCCAGGGTAGAGCAAACAGAGACCCGATTAGATCATTTTGTACTAAGGTTAATTTAAGAATTCAGCAAAATTCTATCACATTTGTTCAATTTACGTCGCTCCTATTGCAGATAGCGGACTGGGCTATGCGGCATCTTAAAGCGCGTGGAATGGCGAGCAAAATGCACTACTAATCTTCTATGATAGGGCAATCAGAGACCCGATTAGATCATTTTATATTTTAATTAATATAAGATTTCAGGGAAATTCTATCACATTTGTTCAATTTACGTCGCTCCTATTTCAGATAGCGTATTGGGTTAAGCGGGATCTCAAAGCGCATGAAATGGCGACTAAAATGCACTATTAAACTTCTAGGCTAGGGCGAACAGAGACCCGATTAGATCATTTTGTACTAAGGTTAATTTAAGAATTCAGCAAAATTCTATCACATTTGTTCAATTTACGTCGCTCCTATTGCAGATAGCGAACTGGGCTATGCGGCATCTTAAAGCGCGTGGAATGGCGAGTAAAATGCACTACTAATCTTCTATGATAGGGCAATCGGAGACCCGATTAGATCATTTTATATTTTAATTAATATAAGATTTCAGGGAAATTCTATCACATTTGTTCAATTTACGTCGCTCCTATTTCAGATAGCGTATTGGGTTAAGCGGGATCTCAAAGCGCATGAAATGGCGACTAAAATGCACTATTAAACTTCTAGGCTAGGGCGAACAGAGACCCGATTAGATCATTTCACATTAAGGTTAATATAAGAATTCACGGAAATTCTATCACATTTGTTCAATTTACGTCGCTCCTACTTCAGATAGCGTATTAGGCTATGCGGCATCTCAAAGCGCATGAAATGGCGAATAAAATTCGCTATTAAACTTCTAGGGTAGGGCAAACAGAGACCCGATTAGATCATTTTATATTACGATTAATATAAGAATTCAGCGTAATTCTATCACATTTGTTCATCTTACGTCGCTCCTATTTCAGATAGCGTACTGGGCTAGGCGGCATCTTAAAGCGCGTGGAAGGGCGAGTAAAATGGACTACTAAACTTCTATGATAGAGCAATCAGAGACCCGATTAGATCATTTTATATTTTGTTTAATATAAGATTTCAGGGAAATTCTATCACATTTGTTCAATTTACGTCGCTCCTATTTCAGATAGCGTATTGGGCTATGCGGCATCTCAAAGCGCATGAAATGGCGAACAAAATGCACTATTAAACTTCTAGGGTAGGGCGAACAGAGACCCGATTAGATCATTTTACATTAAGGTTAATATAAGTATTCAGCGAGTTTCTATCACACTTGTTCAATTTACGTCGCTTCTATTTCAGACAGCGTACTGGGCTAGGCGGCATCTTAAAGCGCGTGGAATGTCGAGTAAAATGCACTATTAACCTTCTATGATAGGGCAATCAGAGACCAGATTAGATCATTTTATACTTTGGTTAATATAAGAATTCAGCGAAATTCTATCACATTTGTTCAATTTACGTCGCTCCTATTTCAGATAGCGTATTGGGCTAAGCGGCATCCAAAAGCGCATGAAATGGCGAGTATAATGCACTATTATACTTCTAGGATAAGGCAAACACAGACCCGATTAGATCATTTTATATTACGGTTAATATAAGAATGCAGCGTGATTCTATCACATTTGTTCAAGTTACGTCGCTCCTATTTCAGATAGCGTACTGGGCTAGGCGGCATCTTAAAGCGCGTGGAATGGCGAGTAAAATGCACTATTAAACTTCTATGATAGGGCAATCAGAGACCCGATTAGATCATTTTATATTTTGGTTGATATAAGAATTCAACGAAATTCTATCACATTTGTAAAATTTACGTCGCTCCTATTACAGATAGCTTATTGGGCTTAGCGGCATCTCAAAGCACATGCAATGGCGAGTAAAATGCACTATTAAACTTTTAGGCTAGGGCGAACAGAGACCCGATTAGATCATTTTATATTATGGTTAATATAAGATTTCAGGGAGATTCTATCACATCTGTTCAATTTACGTCGCTCCTATTTCAGATAGCGTATTCGGCTAAGCGGCATCTCAAAGCGCATAAAATGGCGAATAAAATGCACTATTCAACTTCTAGGGTATGGCAAACAGGGACCCGATTAGATCATTTTATATTATGGTTAATTTAAGAATTCAGCAAAATTCTATCACATTTGTTCAATTTACGTCGCTCCTATTTCAGATAGCGTATTGGGCTAAGCGGCATCTCAAAGCGCATGAACTGGCGAGTCAAATGCGCTGTTAAACTTCTAGGGTAGGGCAAACGGAGAACCGATTAGATCATTTTATATTATGGTTAATTTAAGAATTGAGCCAAATTCTATCACATTTGTTCAATTTACGTCGCTCCTATTTCAGATAGCGTACTGGGCTAGGCGGCATCTTTAAGCGCGTGGAATGGCGAGTGAAATGCACTATTAAACTTCTATGATAGGGCAATCAGAGACCCGATTAGATCATTTTATATTTTGGTTCATATAAGAATTCAACGAAATTCTATCACAATTGTTCTATTTACGTCGCTCCTATTTCAGATAGCGTATTGGGCTAAGCGGCATCTCAATGCGCATGAAATGGCGAGTAAAATGCACTATTAAACTTCTAGGATAAGGCAAACAGAGACCCGATTCGTTCATTTTATATTACGGTTAATATAAGTATTCAGCGTAATTCTATCACATTTGTTCAACGTACGTCGCTCCTATTTCAGATAGCGTACTGGGCTACGCGGCATCTTAAAGCGCGTGGAATGGCGGGTAAAATGCACTATTAAACTTCTATGATAGGGCTATCAGAGACCCGATTAGATCATTTTATGTTTTGGTTAATATAAGAATTCAGCGAAATTCTATCACATTTGTTCAACTTACGTCGCTCCTATTTCAGATAGCGTATTGGGCTAAGCGGCATCTCAAAGCGCATAAACTGACGAGTGAAATGCAATATTAATCTTCAAGGGTAGGGCGAACAGAGACCCGATTAGAACATTTTACATTAAGGTTAATGTAAGAATTCAGCCAAATTCTATCACATTTGTTCAATTTACATCGCTCCTATTGCAGATATCGTATTGGGCTAAGCGGCATCTCAAAGCGCATGACATGGCGAGTAAAATGCAATACTAAACTTCTAGGATAAGGCAAACAGAGACCCGATTAGATCGTTTTATATGACGGTTAATATAAGAATGCAGCGTAATTCTATCACATTTGTTCAACTTACGTCGCTCCTATTTTGGATAGCGTACTGGGCTAGGCGGCATCTTAAAGCGCGTGGAATGGCGAGTAAAATGCACTACTAAACTTCTATGATAGGGCAATCAGAGACCCGATTAGATCATTTTATATTTTGTTTAATATAAGATTTGAGGGAGATTCTATCACATTTGTTCAAGTTACGTCGCTCCTATTTCAGATAGCGTATTGGGCTAAGCGGCATCTCAAAGCGCATGAAATGGCGAATAAAATGCGCTATTAAACTTCTAGGCTAGGGCGAACAGAGACCCGATTAGATCATTTTACAGTATGGTTCATAAAAGAATTCAGCGAAATACTATCACATTTGTTCAACTTACGTCGCTCATATTTCAGATAGCGTATTGGGCTAAGCGGCATCACAAAGCGCATGAAATGGCGAACAAAATGCACTATTAAACTTCTAGGCTAGGGCGAACAGAGACCAGATTAGATCATTTTATACTTTGGTTAACATAAGGATTCTGCGAAATTTTATCACATTTGTTCAATTTACGTCGCTCCTATTTCAGATAGCTTATTGGGCTAAGCGGCATCTGAAGGCGCATGAAGTGACGCGTAAAATGCACTATCAAACTTCTAGGGTAGGGCAATCAGAGACCCGATTAGATCCTTTTCTATTTTGTTTAATATAAGATTTCACGGAAATTCTATCACATTTGTTCAATTTACGTCGCTCCTATTTCAGATAGCGTATTGGGCTATGCGGCATCACAAAGCGCATGAAATGGCGAACAAAATGCACTATTAAACTTCTTGGCTACGGCGAACAGAGACCAGATTAGATCATTTTATATTTTGGTTAACATAAGGATTCTGCGAAATTTTATCACATTTGTTCAATTTACGTCGCTCCTATTTCAGATAGCTTATTGGGCTAAGCGGCATCTGAAGGCGCATGAAGTGTCGAGTAAAATGCACTATTAAACTTCTAGGGTAGGGCAAACACAGACCCGATTAGATCATTTTATATTATGGTTAATTTAAGAATTCAGCAAAATTCTATCACATTTGTTCAACTTACGTCGCTCCTATTTCAAATAGCGTACTGGGCTAGGCGGCACCTTAAAGCGCGTGGAATGACGAGTAAAATGCCCTACTAAACTTCTATGATAGGGCAATCAGAGACCCGATTAGATCATTTTATATTTTGTTTAATATAAGATTTCACGGAAATTCTATCACATTTGTTCAATTTACGTCGCTCCTATTTCAGATAGCGTATTGGGATAAGCGGCCTCTCAAAGCGCATGAAATGGCGAGTAAAATGCGCTATTAAACTTCTAGGATAAGGCAAACGGAGACCCGATTAGTTCATTTTATATTACGGTTAATATAAGAATTCAGTGTAATTCTATCACATTTGTTCATCTTACGTCGCTCCTATTTCAGATAGCCTACTGGGCTAGGCGGCATCTTAAAGCGCGTGGAAGGGCGAGTAAAATGCACTATTATACTTCTAGGGTAGGGCGAACAGAGACCCGAAGAGATCATTTTACATTAAGGTGAATAGAAGAATGCAGCGTAATTCTGTCACATTTGTTCAACTTACGTCGCTCCTATTTCAGATAGCGTATTGTGCTAAGCGGCATCTCAAAGCGCATGAAATGGCGAATAAAATGCTCTATTAAAGTTCTAGGCTCGGGCGAACAGAGATCCGATTAGATCATTTTACATTATGGTTAATAAAAGAATTGAGCGAAATTCTATCACATTTGTTCAACTTATATCGCTCCAGTTTCAGATAGCGTATTAGGCTAAGCGGCATCTCAAAGCGCATGAAATGACGAGTCAAATGCACTATTAAAGTTCTAGGGTAGGGCAAACAGAGACCCGATTAGATCATTTTATATTATGGTTAATTTAAGTATTGAGCGAAATTCTATCACATTCGTTCAATTTACGTCGCTCCTATTTCAGATAGCGTATTGGGCAAAGCGGCATCTCAAAGCGCATGAAATGACGAGTAAAATGCACTATTAAACTTCTATGATAGGGCAATCAGAGACCCGATTAGATCATTTTATATTTCGGTTAATATAAGAATTCAGCGAAATTCTATCACATTTGTTCAATTTACGTCGCTCCTATTTCAGATAGCGTATTGGGCTACGCGGCATCTCAAAGTGCATGAAATGGCGAATAAAATGCACTATTAAACTTCTAGGCTAGGGCGAACAGAGACCCGATTAGATCATTTTACATTATGGTTAATAAAAGAATTCAGCGAAATTCTATCACATTTGTTCAATTTACATCGCTCCTATTTCAGATAGCGTATTGGGATAAGGGGCATCTCAATGCTCATGAAATGACGAGTAAAATGCACTATTAAACTTCTAGGGTAGGGCAAACAGACACCCGATTAGATCATCTAATATTATGGTTAATTTAAGAATTCAGCAAAATTCTATCACATTTGTTCAATTTACGTCGCTCCTATTTCAGATAGCGTATTGGGGTAAGCGGCATCTCAAAGCGCATGAAATCGCGAATAATATGCGCTATTAAACTTCTAGGCTAGGGCGAACAGAGACCCGATTAGATCATTTTACAGTATGGTTCATAAAAGAATTCAGCGTAATTCTATCACATTTGTTCAACGTACGTCGCTCCTATTTCAGATAGCGTATTGGGATAAGGGGCATCTCAATGCTCATGAAATGACGAGTAAAATGCACTATTAAACTTCTAGGGTAGGGCAAACAGACACCCGATTAGATCATCTAATATTATGGTTAATTTAAGAATTCAGCAAAATTCTATCACATTTGTTCAATTAACGTCGCTCCTATTTCAGATAGCGTATTGGGCTAGGCGGCATCTTAAAGCGCGTGGAATGGCGGGTAAAATGCACTATTAAACTTCTATGATAGGGCTATCAGAGACCCGATTAGATCATTTTATGTTTTGGTTAATATAAGAATTCAGCGAAATTCTATCACATTTGTTCAACTTACGTCGCTCCTATTTCAGATAGCGTATTGGGCTAAGCGGCATCTCAAAGCGCATAAACTGACGAGTGAAATGCAATATTAATCTTCAAGGGTAGGGCGAACAGAGACCCGATTAGAACATTTTACATTAAGGTTAATATAAGAATTCAGCCAAATTCTATCACATTTGTTCAATTTACATCGCTCCTATTGCAGATATCGTATTGGGCTAAGCGGCATCTCAAAGCGCATGACATGGCAAGTAAAATGCAATACTAAACTTCTAGGATAAGGCAAACAGAGACCCGATTAGATCATTTTATATTATGGTTAATTTAAGATGTCAGCAAAATTCTATCACATTTGTTCAATTTACGTCGCTCCTGTTTCAGATAGCGTGCTGGGCCATGCGGCATCTTAAAGCGCATGAAATGGCGAGTAAAATGCACTATTAAACTTCTATGATAGGGCAATCTGAGACCAGACTAGATCATTTTATACTTCGGTTAATATAAGAATGCAGCGTAATTCTGTCACATTTGTTCAATTTACGTCGCTCCTATTTCTGATAGCGTATTGGGCTAGGCGGCATCTCAAAGCGCATGAAATGACGAGTGAAATGCACTATCAAACTTCTAGGGTAGGGCAATCAGAGACTCGATTAGATCCTTTTATATTTTGATTAATATAAGATTTCACGGAAATTCTATCACATTTGTTCAATTTACGTCGCTCCTATTTCAGATAGCGTATTGGGCTATGCGGCATCTCAAAGCGCATGAAATGGCGTACAAAGTGCACTATTAAACTTCTAGGCTACGGCGAACAGAGACCAGATTAGATCATTTTATATTTTGGTTAACATAAGGATTCTGCGAAATTTTATCACATTTGTTCAATTTACGTCGCTCCTATTTCAGATAGCTTATTGGGCTAAGCGGCATCTGAAGGCGCATGAAGTGTCGAGTAAAATGCACTATTAAACTTCTAGGGTAGGGCAAACACAGACCCGATTAGATCATTTTATATTATGGTTAATTTAAGAATTCAGCAAAATTCTATCACATTTGTTCAACTTACGTCGCTCCTATTTCAGATAGCGTACTGGGCTAGGCGGCACCTTAAAGCGCGTGGAATGACGAGTAAAATGCCCTACTAAACTTCTATGATAGGGCAATCAGAGACCCGATTAGATCATTTTATATTTTGTTTAATATAAGATTTCACGGAAATTCTATCACATTTGTTCAATTTACGTCGCTCCTATTTCAGATAGCGTATTGGGATAAGCGGCCTCTCAAAGCGCATGAAATGGCGAGTAAAATGCGCTATTAAACTTCTAGGATAAGGCAAACGGAGACCCGATTAGTTCATTTATATTACGGTTAATATAAGAATTCAGCGTAATTCTATCACATTTGTTCATCTTACGTCGCTCCTATTTCAGATAGCCTACTGGGCTAGGCGGCATCTTAAAGTGCGTGGAAGGGCGAGTAAAATGCACTATTATACTTCTAGGGTAGGGCGAACAGAGACCCGAAGAGATCATTTTACATTAAGGTGAATATAAGAATGCAGCGTAATTCTGTCACATTTGTTCAACTTACGTCGCTCCTATTTCAGATAGCGTATTGGGTTAAGCGTCATCTCAAAGCGCATGAAATGGCGAGTAAAATGCACTATTAAACTTCTAGGGTAGGGCAAACAGAGACCCGATTAGATCATTTTATATTATAGTGAATTTAAGAATTCAGCGAAATTCTCTCACATTTGTTCAATTTACGTCGTTCCTAATTCAGATAGCGTATTGGGCGAAGCAGCATCTCAAAGCGCACGAAATGGCGAGTAAAACGCACTATTAAACTTCTAGGCTAGGGCGAACAGAGACCCAATTAGATCATTTTACATTATGGTTAATAAAAGAATTCAGCGAAATTCAATCACATTTGTTCAACTTACGTCGCTCCTATTTCAGAAAGCGTATTGGGCTAGGCGACATCTCAAAGCGCATGAAATGGCGAGTAAAATGCACTATTAAACTTCTAGGGTAGGGCAAACAGAGACCCGATTGGATCATTTTATATTATGGTTAATTTACGAATTCAGCAAAATTCTATCACATTTGTTCAATTTACGTCGCTCCTATTTCAGATAGCGTACTGGGCTAGGCGGCATCTTAAAGCGCGTGGAATGGCGGGTAAAATGCACTATTAAACTTCTATGACAGGGCTATCAGAGACCCGATTAGATCATTTTATGTTTTGGTTAATATAAGAATTCAGCGAAATTCTATCACATTTGTTCAACTTACGTCGCTCCTATTTCAGATAGCGTATTGGGCTAAGCGGCATCTCAAAGCGCATAAACTGACGAGTGAAATGCAATATTAATCTTCAAGGGTAGGGCGAACAGAGACCCGATTAGAACATTTTACATTAAGGTTAATATAAGAATTCAGCCAAATTCTATCACATTTGTTCAATTTACATCGCTCCTATTGCAGATTTCGTATTGGGCTAAGCGGCATCTCAAAGCGCATGACATGGCAAGTAAAATGCAATACTAAACTTCTAGGATAAGGCAAACAGAGACCCGATTAGATCGTTTTATATGACGGTTAATATAAGAATGCAGCGTAATTCTATCACATTTGTTCAACTTACGTCGCTCCTATTTTGGATAGCGTACTGGGCTAGGCGGCATCTTAAAGCGCGTGGAATGGCGAGTAAAATGCACTACTAAACTTCTATGATAGGGCAATCAGAGACCCGATTAGATCATTTTATATTTTGTTTAATATAAGATTTGAGGGAAATTCTATCACATTTGTTCAAGTTACGTCGCTCCTATTTCAGATAGCGCATTGGGCTAAGCGGCATCTCAAAGCGCATGAAATGGCGAATAAAATGCGCTATTAAACTTCTAGGCTAGGGCGAACAGAGACCCGATTAGATCATTTTACATTAAGGTTAATATAAGTATTCAGGGAAATTATATCATATTTGTTCAATTTACGTCGCTCCTATTTCAGATAGCGTATTGGGCTAAGCGGCATCTCAAAGAGCATGAAATGGCGAGTAAAATGCACTGTTAAACTTCTAGGGTAGGGCAAACTGAGACCCGATTAGATCATTTCATATTATGGTTTATTTAAGAATTCAGAAAAATTCTATCACATTTGTTCAATTTACGTCGCTCCTATTTCAGATAGCGTATTGGGGTAAGCGGCATCTCAAAGCGCATGAAATCGCGAATAATATGCGCTATTAAACTTCTAGGCTAGGGCGAACAGAGACCCGATTAGATCATTTTACAGTATGGTTCATAAAAGAATTCAGCGTAATTCTATCACATTTGTTCAACGTACGTCGCTCCTATTTCAGATAGCGTACTGGGCTAGGAGGCATCTTAAAGCGCATGAAATGGCGAATAAAATGCGCTATTAAACTTCTAGGCTAGGGCGAACAGAGACCCGATTAGATCATTTTACATTAAGGTTAATATAAGTATTCAGGGAAATTATATCATATTTGTTCAATTTACGTCGCTCCTATTTCAGATAGCGTATTGGGCTAAGCGGCATCTCAAAGAGCATGAAATGGCGAGTAAAATGCACTGTTAAACTTCTAGGGTAGGGCAAACTGAGACCCGATTAGATCATTTCATATTATGGTTTATTTAAGAATTCAGAAAAATTCTATCACATTTGTTCAATTTACGTCGCTGATATTTCAGATAGCGTATTGGGCTAAGCGGCATCTCAATGCGCATGAAATGGCGAGTAAAATGCACTATTAAACTTCTAGGATAAGGCAAACAGAGACCCGATTCGTTCATTTTATATTACGGTTAATATAAGTATTCAGCGTAATTCTATCACATTTGTTCAACGTACGTCGCTCCTATTTCAGATAGCGTACTGGGCTAGGCGGCATCTTAAAGCGCGTGGAATGGCGGGTAAAATGCACTATTAAACTTCTATGATAGGGCTATCAGAGACCCGATTAGATCATTTTATGTTTTGGTTAATATAAGAATTCAGCGAAATTCTATCACATTTGTTCAACTTACGTCGCTCCTATTTCAGATAGCGTATTGGGCTAAGCGGCATCTCAAAGCGCATAAACTGACGAGTGAAATGCAATATTAATCTTCAAGGGTAGGGCGAACAGAGACCCGATTAGAACATTTTACATTAAGGTTAATATAAGAATTCAGCCAAATTCTATCACATTTGTTCAATTTACATCGCTCCTATTGCAGATATCGTATTGGGCTAAGCGGCATCTCAAAGCGCATGACATGGCAAGTAAAATGCAATACTAAACTTCTAGGATAAGGCAAACAGAGACCCGATTAGATCATTTTATATTATGGTTAATTTAAGAATGCAGCGTAATTCTGTCACATTTGTTCAATTTACGTCGCTCCTATTTCTGATAGCGTATTGGGCTAGGCGGCATCTCAAAGCGCATGAAATGACGAGTGAAATGCACTATCAAACTTCTAGGGTAGGGCAATCAGAGACCCGATTAGATCCTTTTATATTTTGTTTAATATAAGATTTCACGGAAATTCTATCACATTTGTTCAATTTACGTCGCTCCTATTTCAGATAGCGTATTGGGCTATGCGGCATCTCAAAGCGCATGAAATGGCGTACAAATGCACTATTAAACTTCTAGGCTACGGCGAACAGAGACCAGATTAGATCATTTTATATTTTGGTTAACATAAGGATTCTGCGAAATTTTATCACATTTGTTCAATTTACGTCGCTCCTATTTCAGATAGCTTATTGGGCTAAGCGGCATCTGAAGGCGCATGAAGTGTCGAGTAAAATGCACTATTAAACTTCTAGGGTAGGGCAAACACAGACCCGATTAGATCATTTTATATTATGGTTAATTTAAGAATTCAGCAAAATTCTATCACATTTGTTCAACTTACGTCGCTCCTATTTCAGATAGCGTACTGGGCTAGGCGGCACCTTAAAGCGCGTGGAATGACGAGTAAAATGCCCTACTATACTTCTATGATAGGGCAATCAGAGACCCGATTAGATCATTTTATATTTTGTTTAATATAAGATTTCACGGAAATTCTATCACATTTGTTCAATTTACGTCGCTCCTATTTCAGATAGCGTATTGGGATAAGCGGCCTCTCAAAGCGCATGAAATGGCGAGTAAAATGCGCTATTAAACTTCTAGGATAAGGCAAACGGAGACCCGATTAGTTCATTTTATATTACGGTTAATATAAGAATTCAGTGTAATTCTATCACATTTGTTCATCTTACGTCGCTCCTATTTCAGATAGCCTACTGGGCTAGGCGGCATCTTAAAGTGCGTGGAAGGGCGAGTAAAATGCACTATTATACTTCTAGGGTAGGGCGAACAGAGACCCGAAGAGATCATTTTACATTAAGGTGAATATAAGAATGCAGCGTAATTCTGTCACATTTGTTCAACTTACGTCGCTCCTATTTCAGATAGCGTATTGGGTTAAGCGTCATCTCAAAGCGCATGAAATGGCGAGTAAAATGCACTATTAAACTTCTAGGGTAGGGCAAACAGAGACCCGGTTAGATCATTTTATATTATAGTGAATTTAAGAATTCAGCGAAATTCTCTCACATTTGCTCAATTTACGTCGCTCCTAATTCAGATAGCGTATTGGGCGAAGCAGCATCTCAAAGCGCATGAAATGGCGAGTAAAACGCAATATTAAACTTCTAGGCTAGGGCGAACAGAGACCCAATTAGATCATTTTACATTATGGTTAATAAAGAATTCAGCGAAATTCAATCACATTTGTTCAACTTACGTCGCTCCTATTTCAGAAAGCGTATTGGGCTAGGCGACATCTCAAAGCGCATGAAATGGCGAGTAAAATGCACTATTAAACTTCTAGGGTAGGGCAAACAGAGACCCGATTGGATCATTTTATATTATGGTTAATTTACGAATTCAGCAAAATTCTATCACATTTGTTCAATTTACGTCGCTCCTATTTCAGATAGCGTACTTGGCTGGGCGGCATCTTAAAGCGCGTGGAATGGCGAGTAAAATGCACTATTAAACTTCTATGATAGGGCAATCAGAGACCCGATTAGATCATTTTATATTTCGGTTAATATAAGAATTCAGCGAAATTCTATCACATTTGTTCAATTTACGTCGCTCCTATTTCAGATAGCGTATTGGGCTACGCGGCATCTCAAAGTGCATGAAATGGCGAATAAAATGCACTATTAAACTTCTAGGATAGGGCGAACAGAGACCAGATTAGATCATTTTATATTATGGTTAATAAAAGAATTCAGCGAAATTCTATCACATTTGTTCAATTTACATCGCTCCTATTTCAGATAGCGTATTGGGATAAGGGGCATCTCAATGCTCATGAAATGACGAGTAAAATGCACTATTAAACTTCTAGGGTAGGGCAAACAGACACCCGATTAGATCATCTAATATTATGGTTAATTTAAGAATTCAGCAAAATTCTATCACATTTGTTCAATTTACGTCGCTCCTATTTCAGATAGCGTATTGGGGTAAGCGGCATCTCAAAGCGCATGAAATCGCGAATAATATGCGCTATTAAACTTCTAGGCTAGGGCGAACAGAGACCCGATTAGATCATTTTACAGTATGGTTCATAAAAGAATTCAGCGTAATTCTATCACATTTGTTCAACGTACGTCGCTCCTATTTCAGATAGCGTACTGGGCTAGGAGGCATCTTAAAGCGCATGAAATGCCGAATAAAATGCACTATTAAACTTCTAGGCTAGGGCGAACAGAGACCCGATTAGATCATTTTACATTATGGTTAATAAAAGAATTCAGCGAAATTCTATCACATTTGTTCAATTTACGTCGCTCCTATTTCAGATAGCGTATTGGGCTAAGCGGCATCTTAAAGCGCGTGGAATGGCGAGTAAAATGCACTATTAAGCTTCTATGATAGGGCGAACAGAGACCCGATTAGATCATTTTACAATATGGTTCATAAAAGAATTCAGCGTAATTCTATCACATTTGTTCAACGTACGTCGCTCCTATTTCAGACAGCGTACTGGGCTAGGCGGCATCTTAAAGCGCGTGGAATGGCGGGTAAAATGCACTATTAAACTTCTATGACAGGGCTATCAGAGACCCGATTAGATCATTTTATGTTTTGGTTAATATAAGAATTCAGCGAAATTCTATCACATTTGTTCAACTTACGTCGCTCCTATTTCAGATAGCGTATTGGGATAAGCGGCATCTCAAAGCGCATAAACTGACGAGTGAAATGCAATATTAATCTTCAAGGGTAGGGCGAACAGAGACCCGATTAGAACATTTTACATTAAGGTTAATATAAGAATTCAGCCAAATTCTATCACATTTGTTCAATTTACATCGCTCCTATTGCAGATATCGTATTGGGCTAAGCGGCATCTCAAAGCGCATGACATGGCAAGTAAAATGCAATACTAAACTTCTAGGATAAGGCAAACAGAGACCCGATTAGATCGTTTTATATGACGGTTAATATAAGAATGCAGCGTAATTCTATCACATTTGTTCAACTTACGTCGCTCCTATTTTGGATAGCGTACTGGGCTAGGCGGCATCTCAAAGCGCATGAAATGGCGAATAAAATGCACTATTAAACTTCTAGGCTACGGCGAACAGAGACCAGATTAGATCATTTTATATTTTGGTTAACATAAGGATTCTGCGAAATTTTATCACATTTGTTCAATTTACGTCGCTCCTATTTCAGATAGCTTATTGGGCTAAGCGGCATCTGAAGGCGCATGAAGTGTCGAGTAAAATGCACTATTAAACTTCTAGGGTAGGGCAAACACAGACCCGATTAGATCATTTTATATTATGGTTAATTTAAGAATTCAGCAAAATTCTATCACATTTGTTCAACTTACGTCGCTCCTATTTCAGATAGCGTACTGGGCTAGGCGGCATCTTAAAGCGCGTGGAATGACGAGTAAAATGCCCTACTAAACTTCTATGATAGGGCAATCAGAGACCCCATTAGATCATTTTATATTTTGTTTAATATAAGATTTCACGGAAATTCTATCACATTTGTTCAATTTACGTCGCTCCTATTTCAGATAACGTATTGGGATAAGCGGCCTCTCAAAGCGCATGAAATGGCGAGTAAAATGCGCTATTAAACTTCTAGGATAAGGCAAACGGAGACCCGATTAGTTCATTTTATATTACGGTTAATATAAGAATTCAGTGTAATTCTATCACATTTGTTCATCTTACGTCGCTCCTATTTCAGATAGCCTACTGGGCTAGGCGGCATCTTAAAGTGCGTGGAAGGGCGAGTAAAATGCACTATTATACTTCTAGGGTAGGGCGAACAGAGACCCGAAGAGATCATTTTACATTAAGGTGAATATAAGAATGCAGCGTAATTCTGTCACATTTGTTCAACTTACGTCGCTCCTATTTCAGATAGCGTATTGGGTTAAGCGTCATCTCAAAGCGCATGAAATGACGAGTGACATGCACTATTAAACTTCTAGGGTAGGGCGAACAGAGACCCGATTAGATCATTTTACATTAAGGTTAATATAAGTATTCAGCGAGATTCTATCACACTTGTTCAATTTGCGTCGCTTCTATTTCAGACAGCGTACTGGGCTAGGCGGCATCTTAAAGCGCGTGGAATGGCGAGTAAAATGCACTATTAACCTTCTATGATAGGGCAATCAGAGACTAGATTAGATCATTTTATACTTTGGTTAATATAAGAATTCAGCGAAATTCTATCACATTTGTTCAATTTACGTCGCTCCTATTTCAGATAGCGTATTGGGCTAAGCGGCATCTCAAAGCGCATGAAATGACGAGTGAAATGCACTATTCAACTTCTAGGGTAGGGCAAACAGGGGCCCGATCAGATCATTTTATATTATGGTTAATTTAAGAATTCAGCGAAATTCTATCACATTGTTCAGTTTACGTCGCTCCTATTTCGGATAGCGTACTGGGCTAGGCGGCATCCTAAAGCGTGTGGAGTGGCGAGTAAAATGCACTATTAATCTTCTATGATAGGGCAATCAGAGCACCGATTAGATCATTTTATATTTTGGTTAATATAAGAATTCAGTGAAATTCTATCACATTTGTTCAATTTACGTCGCTCCTATTTCAGATAGCGTATTGGGCAAAGCGGCATCTCAAAGCGAATGAAATGGCGAATAAAATGCTCTATTAAAGTTCTAGGCTCGGGCGAACAGAGATCCGATTAGATCATTTTACATTATGGTTAATAAAAGAATTCAGCGAAATTGTATCACATTTGTTCAACTTATATCGCTCCAGTTTCAGATAGCGTATTAGGCTAAGCGGCATCTCAAAGCGCATGAAATGACGAGTCAAATGCACTATTAAAGTTCTAGGGTAGGGCAAACAGAGACCCGATTAGATCATTTTATATTATGGTTAATTTAAGTATTGAGCGAAATTCTATCACATTCGTTCAATTTACGTCGCTCCTATTTCAGATAGCGTATTGGGCAAAGCGGCATCTCAAAGCGCATGAAATGACGAGTAAAATGCACTATTAATCTTCTATGATAGGGCAATCAGAGACCCGATTAGATCATTTTATATTTTGTTTAATATAAGATTTCAGGGAAATTCTATCACATTTGTTCAATTTACGTCGCTCCTATTTCAGATAGCGTACTGGGCTAGGCGGCAACGTAAAGCGCGTGGAATGGCGAGTAAAATGCACTATTAAACTTCTATGATAGGGCAATCAGTGACCCGATTAAATCATTTTATATTATAGTTAATTTAAGAATTCAGCGAAATTCTATCACATTTGTTCAATTTACGTCGCTCCTATTTCAGATGGCGTATTGGGCTAGGCGGCATCTCAAAGCGCATGAAATGACGAGTAAAATGCACTATTAAACTTCTAGGGTAGGGCAAACAGAGACCCGATTAGATCATTTTATATTATAGTGAATTTAAGAATTCAGCGAAATTCTCTCACACTTGGTCAATTTACGTCGCTCCTAATTCAGATAGCGTATTGGGATAAGGGGCATCTCAATGCTCATGAAATGACGAGTAAAATGCACTATTAAACTTCTAGGGTAGGGCAAACAGAGACCCGATTAGATCATCTAATATTATGGTTAATTTAAGAATTCAGCAAAATTCTATCACATTTGTTCAATTTACGTCGCTCCTATTTCAGATAGCGTATTGGGCTAAGCGGCATCTTAAAGCGCGTGGAATGGCGAGTAAAATGCACTATTAAGCTTCTATGATAGGGCGAACAGAGACCCGATTAGATCATTTTACAATATGGTTCATAAAAGAATTCAGCGTAATTCTATCACATTTGTTCAACGTACGTCGCTCCTATTTCAGATAGCGTACTGGGCTAGGCGGCATCTTAAAGCGCGTGGAATGGCGGGTAAAATGCACTATTAAACTTCTATGATAGGACTATCAGAGACCCAATTAGATCATTTTATATTTTGGTTAATATAAGAATTCAGCGAAATTCTATCACATTTGTTCAATTTACGTCGCTCCTATTTCAGATAGTGTACTGGGCTAGGCGGCATCTTAAAGCGTGTGCAAAGGCGAGCTAAATGCACTATTAAACTTCTATGATAGGGCAATCAGAGACCCGACTAGATCATTTTATATTTTGGTTAATATAACAATTCAGCGAAATTCTATCACATTTGTTCAATTTACGTCGCTCCTATTTCAGATAGCGTATTGGGGTAAGCGGCATCTCAAAGCGCATGAAATGGCGAGTAAAATGCACTATTAAACATATAGGGTAGGGCAAACAAAGACCCGATTAGATCCTTTTATATTATGGTTAATTTCAGAATTCAGCAAAATTCTATCACATTTGTTCAATTTACGTCGCTCCTATTTCGGATAGCGTACTGGGCTAGGCGGCATTCTAAAGCGCGTGGAGTGGCGAGTAAAATGCACTATTAATCTTCTATGATAGGGCAATCAGAGACCCAATTAGATCATTTTATATTTTGGTTAATATAAGAATTCAGCGAAATTCGATCACATTTGTTCAATTCACGTCGCTCCTATTTCAGATAGCGTATTGGGCTAAGCGGCATATTAAAGCGCGTGGAATGGCGCGTAAAATGCACTACTAAACTTCTATGATAGGGCAATCAGAGACCCGATTAGATCATTTTATATTTTGTTTAATATAAGATTTGAGGGAAATTCTATCACATTTGTTCAAGTTACGTCGCTCCTATTTCAGATAGCGTATTGGGCTAAGCGGCATCTCAAAGCGCATGAAATGGCGAATAAAATGCGCTATTAAACTTCTAGGCTAGGGTGAACAGAGACCCGATTAGATCATTTTACAGTATGGTTCATAAAAGAATTCAGCGAAATACTATCACATTTGTTCAACTTACGTCGCTCATATTTCAGATAGCGTATTGGGCTAAGCGGCATCTTAAAGCGCGTGGAATGGCGAGTAAAATGCACTATTAAGCTTCTATGATAGGGCGAACAGAGACCCGATTAGATCATTTTACAATATGGTTCATAAAAGAATTCAGCGTAATTCTATCACATTTGTTCAACGTACGTCGCTCCTATTTCAGATAGCGTACTGGGCTAGGCGGCATCTTAAAGCGCGTGGAATGGCGGGTAAAATGCACTATTAAACTTCTATGATAGGGCTATCAGAGACCCGATTAGATCATTTTATGTTTTGGTTAATATAAGAATTCAGCGAAATTCTATCACATTTGTTCAACTTACGTCGCTCCTATTTCAGATAGCGTATTGGGCTAAGCGGTATCTCAAAGCGCATAAACTGACGAGTGAAATGCAATATTAATCTTCAAGGGTAGGGCGAACAGAGACCCGATTAGAACATTTTACATTAAGGTTAATATAATAATTCAGCCAAATTCTATCACATTTGTTCAATTTACATCGCTCCTATTGCAGATATCGTATTGGGCTAAGCGGCATCTCAAAGCGCATGAAATGGCGAGTAAAATGCACTGCTAAACTTCTAGGGTAGGGCGAAGAAAGGCCCGATTAGATCATTTTACATTAAGGTTAATATAAGAATTCAGCGTAATTCTATCACATTTGTTCAACTTACGTCGCTCCTATTTCAGATAGTGTACTGGGCTAGGCGGCATCTTAAAGCGTGTGGAAAGGCGAGCTAAATGCACTATTAAACTTCTATGATAGGGCAATCAGAGACCCGACTAGATCATTTTATATTTTGGTTAATATAAGAATTCAGCGAAATTCTCTCACATATGTTCAATTTACGTCGCTCCTATTTCAGATAGCGTATTGGGGTAAGCGGCATCTCAAAGCGCATGAAATGGCGAGTAAAATGCACTATTAAACTTCTAGGGTAGGGCAAACAGAGACCCGATTAGATCATTTTGTGTTATGGTTAATTTAAGAATTCAGCGAAATTCTATCACATTGGTTCAATTTACGTTGCTCCAATTTCAGATAGCGTACTGGGCTAGGCGGCACCTTAAAGCGTGTGGAAAGTCGAGCTGAATGCACTATTAAACTTCTATGATAGGGCAATCAGAGACCCGACTAGATCATTTTATATTTTGGTTAATATAAGAATTCAGCGAAATTCTATCACATTTGTTCAATTTACGTCGCTCCTATTTCAGATAGCTTATTGGGCTAAGCGGCATCGCAAAGCGCATGAAATGACGAGTGAAATGCACTATTAAACTTCTAGGGTACGGCGGACAAAGATCCGATTAGATCATTTTACATTAAGGTTAATATAAGAATTCAGCGAAACTCTATCACATTTGTTCAATTTACGTCGCTCATATTTCAGATAGCATATTGGGCTACACGGCATCTGAAAGCGCACGAAATGGCGAGTAAAATGCCCTATTAAACTTCTAGGGTAGGGCAAACAGAGACCGGATAAGATCATTTTATATTATGGTTAATTTAAGAATTCAGCAAAATTCTATCACATTGTTCAGTTTACGTCGCTCCTATTTCGGATAGCGTACTGGGCTAGGCGGCATCCTAAAGCGCGTGGAGTGGCGAGTAAAATGCACTATTAATCTTCTATGATAGGGCAATCAGAGACCCGATTAGATCATTTTATATTTTGGTTAATATAAGAATTCAGTGAAATTCTATCACATTTGTTCAATTTACGTCGCTCCTATTTCAGATAGCGTATTGGGCTATGCGGCATCTTAAAGCGCGTGGAATGGCGAGTAAAATGCACTACTAAACTTCTATGATAGGGCAAACGGAGACCCGATTAGATCATTTTATATTACGGTTAATATAAGAATTCAGCGTAATTCTATCACATTTGTTCAAGTTACGTCGCTCCTATTTCAGATAGCGTACTGGGCTAGGCGGCATCTCAAAGCGCGTGGAATGGCGAGTAAAATTCACAACTAATCTTCTATGATAGGGCAATCAGAGACCCGATTTGATCATTTTATATTTTGGTTAATATAAGATTTCAGGGAAATTCTATCACATTTGTTCAATTTACGTCGCTCCTATTTCAGATAGCGTATTGGGCTATGCGGCATCTCAAAGCACATGCAATGGCGAGTAAAATGCACTATTAAACTTCTACGGTAGGGCAAACAGAGACCCGATTAGATCATTTTATATTATGGTTAATTTAAGAATTCAGTGAAATTCTATCACATTTGTTCAACTTACGTCGCTCCTATTTCATAGAGCGTATTGGGCTAAGCAGCATCTCAAAGCGCATGAAATGGCGAGTGAAATGCGCTATTAGACTTCTAGGATAAGGCAAACAGAGACCCGATTAGATCATTTTATATTACGGTTAATATAAGAATGCAGCGTGGTTCTATCACATTTGTTCAAGTTACGTCGCTCCTATTTCAGATAGCGTGCTGGGCTAGGCGGCATCTCAAAGCACATGCAATGGCGAGTAAAATGCACTATTAAACTTCTACGGTAGGGCAAACAGAGACCCGATTAGATCATTTTATATTATGGTTAATTTAAGAATTCAGTGAAATTCTATCACATTTGTTCAATTTACGTCGTTCCTATTTCAGATAGCGTCCTAGGCTAAGCGGCATCTAAAAGCGCATGAAATGGCGAATAAAATGCACTATTAAACTTCTAGGCTAGGGCGAACAGAGACCCGTTTAGATCATTTTATATTATGGTTAATATAAGATTTCAGGGAAATTCTATCACATTTGTTCAATTTACGTCGCTCCTATTTCAGATGGCGTATTGGGCATAGCGGGATCTCAAAGCGCATGAAATGGCGAGTGAAATGCACCATTCGACTTCTATGGTAGGGCGAACAGACACCCGCTTAGATCATTTTATATTATGGTTAATTTAAGAATTCAGCAAAATTCTATCACATTTGCTCAATTTACGTCGCTCCTATTTCAGATAGCGTACTGTGCTAGGCGGCATCTTAAAGCGCGTGGAATGGCGAGTAAAATGCACTATTAAAATTCTATGATAGGGCAATCAGGGACCCGATTAGATCATTTTATATTATGGTTAATTTAAGAATTCAGCGAAATTCTATCACATTTGTTCAATTTACGTCGCTACAATTTCAGATAGCGTATTGGGCTAAGCGGCATCTCAAAGCGCATGAAATGGCGAATAAAATGCACTATTAAACTTCTAGGCTAGGGCGAACAGTGACCCGAGCAGATCATTTTACATTATGGTTAATAAAAGAATTCAGCGTAATTCTATCACATTTGTTCAACTTACGTCGCTCCTATTTCAGATAGCGTATTGGGCTAAGCGGCATCTCAAAGCGCATGAAATGGCGAGAGAAATGCACTATTAGACTTCTGTGGTAGGGCGAACAGAGACCCGATTAGATCATTTTACATTAAGGTTAATATAAGAATTCACGGAAATTCTATCACATTTGTTCAATTTACGTCGCTCCTATTCCAGATAGCGTATTGGGCTAAGCGGCATCTCAAAGCGCATGAAATGGCGAGTAAAATGCGCTATTAAACTTCTAGGATAAGGCAAACAGAGACCCGACTAGATCATTTTATATTACGGTTAATATAAGAATTCAGCGTAATTCTATCACATTTGTTCAAGTTACGTCGCTCATATTTCAGATAGCGTACTGGGCTAGGCGGCATCTTAAAGCGCGTGGAATGGCGAGTAAAATGCACTATTAAAATTCTATGAGAGGGCAATCAGAGACCCGATTAGATCATTTTATATTTTGTTTAATATAAGATTTCAGGGAAATAGTATCACATTTGTTCAATTTGCGTCGCTCCTATTTCAGATAGCGTATTGGGCTAAGCGGCATCACAAAGCGCATGAAATGGCGAACAAAATGCACTATTAAACTTCTAGGCTAGGGCGAACAGAGACCAGATTAGATCATTTTATATTTTGGTTAACATAAGGATTCTGCGAAATTTTATCACATTTGTTCAATTTACGTCGCTCCTATTTCAGATAGCTTATTGGGCTAAGCGGCATCTGAAGGCGCATGAAGTGACGAGTAAAATGCACTATTAAACTTCTATGGTAGGGCGAACAGAGACCCGATTAGATCATTTTACATTAAGGTTAATATAAGAATTCACGGAAATTCTATCACATTTGTTCAATTTAGGTCGCTCCTATTTCAGATAGCGTACTGGGCTAGGCGGCATCTTAAAGCGCGTGGAATGGGGAGTAAAATGCACTATTAATCTTCTAGGGTAGGGCAATCAGTGACCCGCTTAGGTCATTTTATATTATAGTTAATTTAAGAATTCAGCGAAATTCTATCACATTTGTTCAATTTACGTCGCTCCTATTACAGATAGCTTATTGGGCTTAGCGGCATCTCAAAGCGCATGAAATGTCGAGTGAAATGCACTATTACACTTCTAGGGTAGGGCAAACAGAGACCCGATTAGATCATTTTATATTATGGTTAATTTAAGAATTCAAAAAAATTCTATCACATTTGTTCAATTTACGTCGCTCCTATTTTAGACAGCGTACTGGGCTAGGCGGCATCTTAAAGCGTGTGAAATGGCGAGTAAAATACACTATTAACCTTCTATGATAGGGCAATCAGAGACCAGACTAGATCATTTTATACTTTGGTTAATATAAGAATTCAGCGAAATTCTATCACATTTGTTCAATTTACGTCGCTCCTATTTCAGATAGCGTATTGGGCTAAGCGGCATCTCAAAGCGCATGAAATGACGAGTGAAATGCACTATTATACATCTAGGGTAGGGCGAACAGTGACCCGAGGAGATCATTTTACATTAAGGTGAATATAAGAATGCAGCGTAATTCTGTCACATTTGTTCAACTTACGTCGCTCCTATTTCAGATAGCGTATTGGGTTAAGCGTCATCTCAAAGCGCATGAAATGACGAGTGAAATGCACTATTAAACTTCTAGGGTAGGGCGAACAGAGACCCGATTAGATCACTTTACACTAAGGTTAATATAAGTATTCAGCGAGATTCTATCACACTTGTTCAATTTACGTCGCTTCTATTTCAGACAGCGTACTGGGCTAGGCGGCATCATAAAGCGCGTGGAATGGCGAGTAAAATGCACTATTAACCTTCTATAATAGGGCAATCAGAGACCAGATTAGATCATTTTATACTTTGGTTAATATAAGAATTCAGCGAAATTCTATCGCATTTGTTCAACTTACGTCGCCCCTATTTCAGATAGCGTATTGGGCTAGGCGGCATCTTGAAGCGCGTGGAATGGCGAGTTATATGCACTACTAAACTTCTATGATAGGGCAATCAGAGACCCGATTAGATCATTTTATATTTTGGTTAATATAAGAATTCAGCGAAATTCTATCACATTTGTTCAATTTACGTCGCTCCTATTACAGATAACTTATTGTGCTTAGCGGCATCTCAAAGCGCATGAAGTGGCGAGTGCAATGCACTATTAAACTTCTAGGGTAGTGCAAACAGAGACCCGATTAGATCATTTTACATTATGGTTAATGTAAGAATTCAGCGTAATTCTATCACATTTGTTCAACTTACGTCGCTCCTATTTCAGATAGCGTACTGGGCTAGGCGGCATCTTAAAGCGCGTGGAATGGCGAGTAAAATGCACTACTAATCTTCTATGATAGGGCAATCAGAGACCCGATTAGATCATTTTATATTTTGTTTAATATAAGATTTCACGGAAATTCTATCACATTTGTTCAATTTACGTCGCTCCTATTTCAGATAGCGTATTGGGCTATGCGGCATCTCAAAGCGCATGAAATGGCGAGTGAAATGCACTATTAAGCTTCTAGGGTAGGGAAAACAGAGACCCGATGAGATCATTTTATATTATGGTTAATTTAAGAATTCAGCGAAATTCTATCACATTTGTTGAATTTACGTCGCTCCTATTTCAGATAGCGTATTGGGCTAAGCGGCCTCTCAAAGCGCATGAAATGGCGAGTAAAATGCGCTATTAAACTTCTAGGATGAGGCAAACGGAGACCCGATTAGTTCATTTTATATTACGGTTAATATAAGAATTCAGCGTAATTCTATCACATTTGTTCATCTTACGTCGCTCCTATTTCAGATAGCCTACTGGGCTAGGCGGCATCTTAAAGCGCGTGGAAGGGCGAGTAAAATGCACTACTAAACTTCTATGATAGAGCAATCAGAGACCCGATTAGATCATTTTATATTTTGTTTAATATAAGATTTCAGGGAAATTCTATCACATTTGTTCAATTTACGTCGCTCCTATTTCAGATAGCTAATTGGGCAAAGCGGCATCTCAAAGCGCATGAAATGGCGAGTAAAATGCACTATTAAACTTCTAGGGTAAGGCAAACAGAGACCCGATTCGATCATTTTATATTACGGTTAATATAAGAATTCAGCGAAATACTATCACATTTGTTCAATTTACGTCGCTCCTATTTCAGATAGCTAATTGGGCAAAGCGGCATCTCAAAGCGCATGAAATGACGAGTGAAATGCACTATTAATCTTCTAGGGTAGGCCGAACAGAGACCCGATTAGAACACTTTACATTACGGTTAATGTAAGAATTCAGCGAAAGTCTCTCACATTTGTTCAATTTACGTCGCTGATATTTCAGATAGCGTATTGGGCTAAGCGGCATCTCAATGCGCATGAAATGGCGAGTAAAATGCACTATTAAACTTCTAGGATAAGGCAAACAGAGACCCGATTAGATCATTTTATATTACAATTAATATAAGAATTCAGCGTAATTCTATCACATTTGTTCAATTTACGTCGCTCCTATTACAGATAGCTTATTGGGCTTAGCGGCATCTCAAAGCGCATGAAATGGCGAGTAAAATGCACTATTAAACTTCTAGGGTAAGGCAAACAGAGACCCGATTAGATCATTTTATATTATGGTTAATTTAAGAATTCAGCGAAATACTATCACATTTGTTCAATTTACGTCGCTCCTATTTCAGATAGCTAATTGGGCAAAGCGGCATCTCAAAGCGCATGAAATGACGAGTGAAATGCACTATTAATCTTCTAGGGTAGGCCGAACAGAGACCCGATTAGAACACTTTACATTACGGTTAATGTAAGAATTCAGCGAAAGTCTCTCACATTTGTTCAATTTACGTCGCTCCTATTTCAGATAGCGTATTGGGCTAAGCGGCATCTCAATGCGCATGAAATGTCGAGTGAAATGCACTATTACACTTCTAGGGTAGGGCAAACAGAGACCCGATTAGACCATTTTATATTATGGTTAATTTAAGAATTCAGCAAAATTCTATCACATTTGTTCAATTTACGTCGCTCCTATTTCAGATAGCGTATTGGGCTAGGCGGCATCTCAAAGCGCATGAAATGACGAGTGAAATGCACTATTATACTTCTAGGGTAGGGCGAACAGGGACCCGAAGAGATCATTTTACATTAAGGTGAATATAAGAATGCAGCGTAATTCTGTCACATTTGTTCAACTTACGTCGCTCCTATTTCAGATAGCGTATTGGGTTAAGCGTCATCTCAAAGCGCATGAAATGACGAGTGAAATGCACTATTAAACTTCTAGGGTAGGGCGAACAGAGACCCGATTAGATCACTTTACACTAAGGTTAATATAAGTATTCACCGAGATTCTATCACACTTGTTCAATTTACGTCGCTTCTATTTCAGACAGCGTACTGGGCTAGGCGGCATCATAAAGCGCGTGGAATGGCGAGTAAAATGCACTATTAACCTTCTATAATAGGGCAATCAGAGACCAGATTAGATCATTTTATACTTTGGTTAATATAAGAATTCAGCGTAATTCTATCACATTTGTTCAATTTACGTCGCTCCTATTACAGATAGCTTATTGGGCTTAGCGGCATCTCAAAGCGCATGAAATGGCGAGTAAAATGCACTATTAAACTTCTAGGGTAAGGCAAACAGAGACCCGATTAGATCATTTTATATTATGGTTAATTTAAGAATTCAGCGAAATACTATCACATTTGTTCAATTTACGTCGCTCCTATTTCAGATAGCTAATTGGGCAAAGCGGCATCTCAAAGCGCATGAAATGACGAGTGAAATGCACTATTAATCTTCTAGGGTAGGCCGAACAGAGACCCGATTAGAACACTTTACGTTACGGTTAATGTAAGAATTCAGCGAAAGTCTCTCACATTTGTTCAATTTACGTCGCTCCTATTTCAGATAGCTAATTGGGCAAAGCGGCATCTCAAAGCGCATGAAATGGCGAGTAAAATGCACTATTAAACTTCTAGGGTAAGGCAAACAGAGACCCGATTCGATCATTTTATATTACGGTTAATATAAGAATTCAGCGAAATACTATCACATTTGTTCAATTTACGTCGCTCCTATTTCAGATAGCTAATTGGGCAAAGCGGCATCTCAAAGCGCATGAAATGACGAGTGAAATGCACTATTAATCTTCTAGGGTAGGCCGAACAGAGACCCGATTAGAACACTTTACATTACGGTTAATGTAAGAATTCAGCGAAAGTCTCTCACATTTGTTCAATTTACGTCGCTGATATTTCAGATAGCGTATTGGGCTAAGCGGCATCTCAATGCGCATGAAATGTCGAGTGAAATGCACTATTAAACTTCTAGGGTAGGGCAAACAGAGACCCGATTAGACCATTTTATATTATGGTTAATTTAAGAATTCAGCAAAATTCTATCACATTTGTTCAATTTACGTCGCTCCTATTTCAGATAGCGTATTGGGCTAGGCGGCATCTCAAAGCGCATGAAATGACGAGTGAAATGCACTATTATACTTCTAGGGTAGGGCGAACAGGGACCCGAAGAGATCATTTTACATTAAGGTGAATATAAGAATGCAGCGTAATTCTGTCACATTTGTTCAACTTACGTCGCTCCTATTTCAGATAGCGTATTGGGTTAAGCGTCATCTCAAAGCGCATGAAATGACGAGTGAAATGCACTATTAAACTTCTAGGGTAGGGCGAACAGAGACCCGATTAGATCACTTTACACTAAGGTTAATATAAGTATTCAGCGAGATTCTATCACACTTGTTCAATTTACGTCGCTTCTATTTCAGACAGCGTACTGGGCTAGGCGGCATCATAAAGCGCGTGGAATGGCGAGTAAAATGCACTATTAAACTTCTATAATAGGGCAATCAGAGACCCGATTAGATCATTTTATATTTTGGTTAATATAAGAATTCAGCGTAATTCTATCACATTTGTTCAATTTACGTCGCTCCTATTTCAGATAGCTAATTGGGCAAAGCGGCATCTCAAAGCGCATGAAATGGCGAGTAAAATGCACTATTAAACTTCTAGGGTAGTGCAAACAGAGACCCGATTAGATCATTTTACATTATGGTTAATGTAAGAATTCAGCGTAATTCTATCACATTTGTTCAACTTACGTCGCTCCTATTTCAGATAGCGTACTGGGCTAGGCGGCATCTTAAAGCGCGTGGAATGGCGAGTAAAATGCACTACTAATCTTCTATGATAGGGCAATCAGAGACTCGATTAGATCATTTTATATTTTGTTTAATATAAGATTTCACGGAAATTCTATCACATTTGTTCAATTTACGTCGCTCCTATTTCAGATAGCGTATTGGGCTATGCGGCATCTCAAAGCGCATGAAATGGCGAGTAAAATGCACTATTAAGCTTCTAGGGTAGGGAAAACAGAGACCCGATGAGATCATTTTATATTATGGTTAATTTAAGAATTCAGCGAAATTCTATCACATTTGTTGAATTTACGTCGCTCCTATTTCAGATAGCGTATTGGGCTAAGCGGCCTCTCAAAGCGCATGAAATGGCGAGTAAAATGCGCTATTAAACTTCTAGGATGAGGCAAACGGAGACCCGATTAGTTCATTTTATATTACGGTTAATATAAGAATTCAGCGTAATTCTATCACATTTGTTCATCTTACGTCGCTCCTATTTCAGATAGCCTACTGGGCTAGGCGGCATCTTAAAGCGCGTGGAAGGGCGAGTAAAATGCACTACTAAACTTCTATGATAGAGCAATCAGAGACCCGATTAGATCATTTTATATTTTGTTTAATATAAGATTTCAGGGAAATTCTATCACATTTGTTCAATTTACGTCGCTCCTAATTCAGATAGCGTATTGGGCAAAGCGGCATCTCAAAGCGCATGAAATGACGAGTAAAATACACTATTAAACTTCTAGGGTAGGGCAAACAGAGACCCGATTAGATCATTTTATGTTATGCTTAATTTAAGAATTCAGCAAAATTCTATCACATTTGTTCAACTTACGTCGCTCCTATTTCAGATAGCGTACTGGGCTAGGCGGCAACTTAAAGCGCGTGGAATGGCGAGTAAAATGCACTACTAAACTTCTATGATAGGGCAATCAGAGACCCGATTAGATCATTTTATATTTTGTTTAATATAAGGTTTCAGGGAAATAGTATCACATTTGTTCAATTTACGTCGCTCCTATTTCAGATAGCGTACTGGGCTAGGCGGCAACTTAAAGCGCGTGGAATGGCGAGTAAAATGCACTATTAAACTTCTAGGGTAGGGCAAACAGAGA
Organism: Macropis europaea; assembly: GCA_916610135.2. Classification (NCBI taxonomy): domain Eukaryota; kingdom Metazoa; phylum Arthropoda; class Insecta; order Hymenoptera; family Melittidae; genus Macropis; species Macropis europaea. The sequence goes on from CAKAJE020001893.1 coordinate 275,951, forward strand.
CCCGATTAGATCATTTTACATTATGGTTAATAAAAGAATTCAGCGAAATTCTATCACATTTGTTCAATTTACGTCGCTCCTATTTCAGATAGCGTACTGGCCTAGGCGGCAACTTAAAGCGCGTGGAATGGCGAGCAAAATGCACTATTAAACTTCTATGATAGGGCAAGCAGTGACCCGATTAGATCATTTTATATTATAGTTAATTTAAGAATTCAGCAAAATTCTATCACATTTGTTCAATTTACGTCGCTCCTATTTCAGATAGCGTATTGGGCTAAGCGGCATCTCAAAGCGCATGAAATGGCGAGTAAAATGCACTATTAAACTTCTAGGGTAGGGCAAACAGAGACCCGATTAGATCATTTTATATTATGGTTAATTTAAGAATTCAGCAAAATTCTATCACATTTGTTCAATTTACGTCGCTCCCATTTCGTATAGCGTACTGAGCTAGGCGGCATCTTAAAGCGCGTGGAATGGCGAGTAAAATGCACTATTAAACTTCTATGATAGGGCAATCAGTGACCCGATTAGATCATTTTATATTATAGTTAATTTAAGAATTCAGCGAAATTCTATCACATTTGTTCAATTTACGTCGCTCCTATTTCAGATAGCGTATTGGGCTAAGCGGCATCTCAAAGCGCATGAAATGGCGAGTAAAATGCAATACCAAACTTCTAGGATAAGGCAAACAGAGACCCGATTAGATCATTTTATATTTTTGTTAATATAAGAATTCAGCGAAATTCTATCACATTTGTTCAATTTACGTCGCTCATATTTCCGATAGCGTATTGGGCTAAGCCGGATCTCAAAGCGCATGAAATGGCGACTAAAATGCACTATTAAACTTCTAGGGTAGGGCAAACAGAGACCCAATTAGATCATTTTATATTATGGTTAATTTAAGAATTCAGCGTAATTCTATCACATTTGTTCAACGTACGTCGCTCCTATTTCAGATAGCGTACTGGGCTAGGCGGCATCTTAAAGCGCGTGGAATGGCGGGTAAAATGCACTATTAAACTTCTATGATAGGGCTATCAGAGACCCGATTAGATCATTTTATATTTTGGTTAATATAAGAATTCAGCGAAATTCTATCACATTTGTTCAACTTACGTCGCTCCTATTTCAGATAGCGTATTGGGCTAAGCGGCATCTCAAAGCGCATGAAATGACGAGTGAAATGCACTATTAAACTTCTAGGATAAGGCAAACAGAGACCCGATTAGATCATTTTATACTTTGGTTACTATAAGAATTCAGCCAAATACTATCACATTTGTTCAATTTACGTCGCTCCTATTTCAGATAGCTAATTGGGCAAAGCGGCATCTCAAAGCGCATGAAATGGCGAGTAAAATGCACTATTAAACTTCTAGGGTATGGCAAACAGAGACCCGATTAGATCATTTTATATTATGGTTAATTTAAGAATTCAGCGAAATACTATCACATTTGTTCAATTTACGTCGCTCCTATTTCAGATAGCTAATTGGGCAAAGCGGCATCTCAAAGCGCATGAAATGACGAGTGAAATGCACTATTAATCTTCTAGGGTAGGCCGAACAGAGACCCGATTAGAACACTTTACATTACGGTTAATGTAAGAATTCAGCGAAAGTCTCTCACATTTGTTCAATTTACGTCGCTGATATTTCAGATAGCGTATTGGGCTAAGCGGCATCTCAATGCGCATGAAGTGGCGAGTGCAATGCACTATTAAACTTCTAGGGTAGTGCAAACAGAGACCCGATTAGATCATTTTACATTATGGTTAATGTAAGAATTCAGCGTAATTCTATCACATTTGTTCAACTTACGTCGCTCCTATTTCAGATAGCGTACTGGGCTAGGCGGCATCTTAAAGCGCGTGGAATGGCGAGTAAAATGCACTACTAATCTTCTATGATAGGGCAATCAGAGACCCGATTAGATCATTTTATATTTTGTTTAATATAAGATTTCACGGAAATTCTATCACATTTGTTCAATTTACGTCGCTCCTATTTCAGATAGCGTACTGGGCTAGGCGGCAACTTAAAGCGCGTGGAATGGCGAGTAAAATGCACTACTAAACTTCTATGATAGGGCAATCAGAGACCCGATTAGATCATTTTATATTTTGTTTAATATAAGGTTTCAGGGAAATAGTATCACATTTGTTCAATTTACGTCGCTCCTATTTCAGATAGCGTACTGGGCTAGGCGGCAACTTAAAGCGCGTGGAATGGCGAGTAAAATGCACTATTAAACTTCTAGGGTAGGGCAAACAGAGACCCGATTAGATCATTTTACATTATGGTTAATAAAAGAATTCAGCGAAATTCTATCACATTTGTTCAATTTACGTCGCTCCTATTTCAGATAGCTAATTGGGCAAAGCGGCATCTCAAAGCGCATGAAATGGCGAGTAAAATGCACTATTAAACTTCTAGGGTAAGGCAAACAGAGACCCGATTAGATCATTTTATATTATGGTTAATTTAAGAATTCAGCGAAATACTATCACATTTGTTCAATTTACGTCGCTCCTATTTCAGATAGCTAATTGGGCAAAGCGGCATCTCAAAGCGCATGAAATGACGAGTGAAATGCACTATTAATCTTCTAGGGTAGGCCGAACAGAGACCCGATTAGAACACTTTACATTGCGGTTAATGTAAGAATTCAGCGAAAGTCTCTCACATTTGTTCAATTTACGTCGCTGATATTTCAGATAGCGTATTGGGCTAAGCGGCATCTCAATGCGCATGAAATGGCGAGTAAAATGCACTATTAAACTTCTAGGATAAGGCAAACAGAGACCCGATTCGATCATTTTATATTACGGTTAATATAAGAATTCAGCGTAATTCTATCACATTTGTTCAATTTACGTCGCTCCTATTACAGATAGCTTATTGGGCTTAGCGGCATCTCAAAGCGCATGAAATGTCGAGTGAAATGCACTATTATACATCTAGGGTAGGGCGAACAGTGACCCGAGGAGATCATTTTACATTAAGGTGAATATAAGAATGCAGCGTAATTCTGTCACATTTGTTCAACTTACGTCGCTCCTGTTTCAGATAGCGTATTGGGTTATGCGTCATCTCAAAGCGCATGAAATGACGAGTGAAATGCACTATTAAAGTTCTAGGGTAGGGCGAACAGAGACCCGATTAGATCATTTTACATTAAGGTTAATATAAGTATTCAGCGAGATTCTATCACACTTGTTCAATTTACGTCGCTTCTATTTCAGACAGCGTACTGGGCTAGGCGGCATCTTAAAGCGCGTGGAATGGCGAGTAAAATGCACTATTAAACTTCTAGGGTAGGGCAAACAGAGACCCGATTAGATCATTTTATGTTATGGTTAATTTAAGAATTCAGCAAAATTCTATCACATTTGTTCAATTTACGTCGCTCCTATTTCAGATAGCGTACTGGCCTAGGCGGCAACTTAAAGCGCGTGGAATGGCGAGCAAAATGCACTATTAAACTTCTATGATAGGGCAAGCTGTGACCCGATTAGATCATTTTATATTATAGTTAATTTAAGAATTCAGCAAAATTCTATCACATTTGTTCAATTTACGTCGCTCCTATTTCAGATAGCGTATTGGGCTAAGCGGCATCTCAAAGCGCATGAAATGGCGAGTAAAATGCACTATTAAACTTCTAGGGTAGGGCAAACAGAGACCCGATTAGATCATTTTATATTATGGTTAATTTAAGAATTCAGCAAAATTCTATCACATTTGTTCAATTTACGTCGCTCCCATTTCGGATAGCGTACTGAGCTAGGCGGCATCTTAAAGCGCGTGGAATGGCGAGTAAAATGCACTATTAAACTTCTATGATAGGGCAATCAGTGACCCGATTAGATCATTTTATATTATAGTTAATTTAAGAATTCAGCGAAATTCTATCACATTTGTTCAATTTACGTCGCTCCTATTTCAGATAGCGTATTGGGCTAAGCGGCATCTCAAAGCGCATGAAATGGCGAGTAAAATGCAATACCAAACTTCTAGGATAAGGCAAACAGAGACCCGATTAGATCATTTTATACTTTGGTTACTATAAGAATTCAGCCAAATACTATCACATTTGTTCAATTTACGTCGCTCCTATTTCAGATAGCTAATTGGGCAAAGCGGCATCTCAAAGCGCATGAAATGGCGAGTAAAATGCACTATTAAACTTCTAGGGTATGGCAAGCAGAGACCCGATTAGATCATTTTATATTATGGTTAATTTAAGAATTCAGCGAAATACTATCACATTTGTTCAATTTACGTCGCTCCTATTTCAGATAGCTAATTGGGCAAAGCGGCATCTCAAAGCGCATGAAATGACGAGTGAAATGCACTATTAATCTTCTAGGGTAGGCCGAACAGAGACCCGATTAGAACACTTTACATTACGGTTAATGTAAGAATTCAGCGAAAGTCTCTCACATTTGTTCAATTTACGTCGCTGATATTTCAGATAGCGTATTGGGCTAAGCGGCATCTCAATACGCATGAAGTGGCGAGTGCAATGCACTATTAAACTTCTAGGGTAGTGCAAACAGAGACCCGATTAGATCATTTTACATTACGGTTAATATAAGAATTCAGCGTAATTCTATCACATTTGTTCAATTTACGTCGCTCCTATTTCAGATAGCGTATTGGGCTAAGCGGCCTCTCAAAGCGCATGAAATGGCGAGTAAAATGCGCTATTAAACTTCTAGGATGAGGCAAACGGAGACCCGATTAGTTCATTTTATATTACGGTTAATATAAGAATTCAGCGTAATTCTATCACATTTGTTCATCTTACGTCGCTCCTATTTCAGATAGCCTACTGGGCTAGGCGGCATCTTAAAGCGCGTGGAAGGGCGAGTAAAATGCACTACTAAACTTCTATGATAGAGCAATCAGAGACCCGATTAGATCATTTTATATTTTGTTTAATATAAGATTTCAGGGAAATTCTATCACATTTGTTCAATTTACGTCGCTCCTAATTCAGATAGCGTATTGGGCAAAGCGGCATCTCAAAGCGCATGAAATGACGAGTAAAATACACTATTAAACTTCTAGGGTAGGGCAAACAGAGACCCGATTAGATCATTTTATGTTATGCTTAATTTAAGAATTCAGCAAAATTCTATCACATTTGTTCAACTTACGTCGCTCCTATTTCAGATAGCGTACTGGGCTAGGCGGCAACTTAAAGCGCGTGGAATGGCGAGTAAAATGCACTACTAAACTTCTATGATAGGGCAATCAGAGACCCGATTAGATCATTTTATATTTTGTTTAATATAAGGTTTCAGGGAAATAGTATCACATTTGTTCAATTTACGTCGCTCCTATTTCAGATAGCGTACTGGGCTAGGCGGCAACTTAAAGCGCGTGGAATGGCGAGTAAAATGCACTATTAAACTTCTAGGGTAGGGCAAACAGAGACCCGATTAGATCATTTTACATTATGGTTAATAAAAGAATTCAGCGAAATTCTATCACATTTGTTCAATTTACGTCGCTCCTATTTCAGATAGCTAATTGGGCAAAGCGGCATCTCAAAGCGCATGAAATGGCGAGTAAAATGCACTATTAAACTTCTAGGGTAAGGCAAACAGAGACCCGATTAGATCATTTTATATTATGGTTAATTTAAGAATTCAGCGAAATACTATCACATTTGTTCAATTTACGTCGCTCCTATTTCAGATAGCTAATTGGGCAAAGCGGCATCTCAAAGCGCATGAGATGACGAGTGAAATGCACTATTAATCTTCTAGGGTAGGCCGAACAGAGACCCGATTAGAACACTTTACATTACGGTTAATGTAAGAATTCAGCGAAAGTCTCTCACATTTGTTCAATTTACGTCGCTCCTATTTCAGATAGCTAATTGGGCAAAGCGGCATCTCAAAGCGCATGAAATGGCGAGTAAAATGCACTATTAAACTTCTAGGGTAAGGCAAACAGAGACCCGATTCGATCATTTTATATTACGGTTAATATAAGAATTCAGCGAAATACTATCACATTTGTTCAATTTACGTCGCTCCTATTTCAGATAGCTAATTGGGCAAAGCGGCATCTCAAAGCGCATGAAATGACGAGTGAAATGCACTATTAATCTTCTAGGGTAGGCCGAACAGAGACCCGATTAGAACACTTTACATTACGGTTAATGTAAGAATTCAGCGAAAGTCTCTCACATTTGTTCAATTTACGTCGCTGATATTTCAGATAGCGTATTGGGCTAAGCGGCATCTCAATGCGCATGAAATGGCGAGTAAAATGCACTATTAAACTTCTAGGATAAGGCAAACAGAGACCCGATTCGATCATTTTACATTACGGTTAATATAAGAATTCAGCGTAATTCTATCACATTTGTTCAATTTACGTCGCTCCTATTACAGATAGCTTATTGGGCTTAGCGGCATCTCAAAGCGCATGAAATGTCGAGTGAAATGCACTATAACACTTCTAGGGTAGGGCAAACAGAGACCCGATTAGACCATTTTATATTATGGTTAATTTAAGAATTCAGCAAAATTCTATCACATTTGTTCAATTTACGTCGCTCCTATTTTAGACAGCGTACTGGGCTAGGCGGCATCTTAAAGCGTGTGAAATGGCGAGTAAAATACACTATTAACCTTCTATGATAGGGCAATCAGAGACCAGACTAGATCATTTTATACTTTGGTTAATATAAGAATTCAGCGAAATTCTATCACATTTGTTCAATTTACGTCGCTCCTATTTCAGATAGCGTATTGGGCTAGGCGGCATCTCAAAGCGCATGAAATGACGAGTGAAATGCACTATTATACTTCTAGGGTAGGGCGAACAGAGACCCGAAGAGATCATTTTACATTAAGGTGAATATAAGAATGCAGCGTAATTCTGTCACATTTGTTCAACTTACGTCGCTCCTATTTCAGATAGCGTATTGGGTTAAGCGTCATCTCAAAGCGCATGAAATGACGAGTGAAATGCACTATTAAACTTCTAGGGTAGGGCGAACAGAGACCCGATTAGATCACTTTACACTAAGGTTAATATAAGTATTCACCGAGATTCTATCACACTTGTTCAATTTACGTCGCTTCTATATCAGACAGCGTACTGGGCTAGGCGGCATCATAAAGCGCGTGGAATGGCGAGTAAAATGCACTATTAACCTTCTATAATAGGGCAATCAGAGACCAGATTAGATCATTTTATACTTTGGTTAATATAAGAATTCAGCGAAATTCTATCGCATTTGTTCAACTTACGTCGCCCCTATTTCAGATAGCGTATTGGGCTAGGCGGCATCTTGAAGCGCGTGGAATGGCGAGTTATATGCACTACTAAACTTCTATGATAGGGCAATCAGAGACCCGATTAGATCATTTTATATTTTGTTTAATATAAGATTTCAGGGAAATTCTATCACATTTGTTCAATTTACGTCGCTCCTAATTCAGATAGCGTATTGGGCAAAGCGGCATCTCAAAGCGCATGAAATGACGAGTAAAATACACTATTAAACTTCTAGGGTAGGGCAAACAGAGACCCGATTAGATCATTTTATGTTATGCTTAATTTAAGAATTCAGCAAAATTCTATCACATTTGTTCAACTTACGTCGCTCCTATTTCAGATAGCGTACTGGGCTAGGCGGCAACTTAAAGCGCGTGGAATGGCGAGTAAAATGCGCTACTAAACTTCTATGATAGGGCAATCAGAGACCCGATTAGATCATTTTATATTTTGTTTAATATAAGGTTTCAGGGAAATAGTATCACATTTGTTCAATTTACGTCGCTCCTATTTCAGATAGCGTACTGGGCTAGGCGGCAACTTAAAGCGCGTGGAATGGCGAGTAAAATGCACTATTAAACTTCTAGGGTAGGGCAAACAGAGACCCGATTAGATCATTTTACATTATGGTTAATAAAAGAATTCAGCGAAATTCTATCACATTTGTTCAATTTACGTCGCTCCTATTTCAGATAGCTAATTGGGCAAAGCGGCATCTCAAAGCGCATGAAATGGCGAGTAAAATGCACTATTAAACTTCTAGGGTAAGGCAAACAGAGACCCGATTAGATCATTTTATATTATGGTTAATTTAAGAATTCAGCGAAATACTATCACATTTGTTCAATTTACGTCGCTCCTATTTCAGATAGCTAATTGGGCAAAGCGGCATCTCAAAGCGCATGAAATGACGAGTGAAATGCACTATTAATCTTCTAGGGTAGGCCGAACAGAGACCCGATGAGATCATTTTATATTATGGTTAATTTAAGAATTCAGCGAAATTCTATCACATTTGTTGAATTTACGTCGCTCCTATTTCAGATAGCGTATTGGGCTAAGCGGCCTCTCAAAGCGCATGAAATGGCGAGTAAAATGCGCTATTAAACTTCTAGGATGAGGCAAACGGAGACCCGATTAGTTCATTTTATATTACGGTTAATATAAGAATTCAGCGTAATTCTATCACATTTGTTCATCTTACGTCGCTCCTATTTCAGATAGCCTACTGGGCTAGGCGGCATCTTAAAGCGCGTGGAAGGGCGAGTAAAATGCACTACTAAACTTCTATGATAGAGCAATCAGAGACCCGATTAGATCATTTTATATTTTGTTTAATATAAGATTTCAGGGAAATTCTATCACATTTGTTCAATTTACGTCGCTCCTAATTCAGATAGCGTATTGGGCAAAGCGGCATCGCAAAGCGCATGAAATGACGAGTAAAATACACTATTAAACTTCTAGGGTAGGGCAAACAGAGACCCGATTAGATCATTTTATGTTATGCTTAATTTAAGAATTCAGCAAAATTCTATCACATTTGTTCAACTTACGTCGCTCCTATTTCAGATAGCGTACTGGGCTAGGCGGCAACTTAAAGCGCGTGGAATGGCGAGTAAAATGCACTACTAAACTTCTATGATAGGGCAATCAGAGACCCGATTAGATCATTTTATATTTTGGTTAATATAAGGTTTCAGGGAAATAGTATCACATTTGTTCAATTTACGTCGCTCCTATTTCAGATAGCGTACTGGGCTAGGCGGCAACTTAAAGCGCGTGGAATGGCGAGTAAAATGCACTATTAAACTTCTAGGGTAGGGCAAACAGAGACCCGATTAGATCATTTTACATCATGGTTAATAAAAGAATTCAGCGAAATTCTATCACATTTGTTCAATTTACGTCGCTCCTATTTCAGATAGCGTATTGGGCTAAGCGGCATCTCAAAGCGCATGAAATGCCAAATAAAATGCACTATTAAACTACTACGCTAGGGCGAACAGAGACCCGATTAGATCATTTTACATTATGGTTAATAAAAGAATTCAGCGAAATTCTATCACATTTGTTCAATTTACGTCGCTCCTATTTCAGATAGCGTATTGGGCTAAGCGGCATCTCAAAGCGCATGAAATGACGAGTGAAATGCACTATTAAACTTCTCGGCTAGGGCGAACAGAGACCCGTTTAGATCATTTTACAATATGGTTCATAAAAGAATGCAGCGTAATTCTATCACATTTGTTCAACGTACGTCGCTCCTATTTCAGATAGCGTACTGGGCTAGGCGGCATTTTAAAGCGCGTGGAATGGCGGGTAAAATGCACTATTAAACTTCTCTGATAGGGCTATCACAGACCCGATTAGATCATTTTATATTTTGGTTAATATAAGAATTCAGCGAAATTCTATCACATTTGTTCAACTTACGTCGCTCCTATTTCAGATAGCGTATTGGGCTAAGCGGCATCTCAAAGCGCATGAAATGACGAGTGAAATGCACTATTAAACTTCTAGGATACGGCAAACAGAGACCCGATTAGATCATTTTATACTTTGGTTACTATAAGAATTCAGCGAAATACTATCACATTTGTTCAATTAACGTCGCTCCTATTTCAGATAGCTAATTGGGCAAAGCGGCATCTCAAAGCGCATGAAATGGCGAGTAAAATGCACTATTAAACTTCTAGGGTAAGGCAAACAGAGACCCGATTAGATCATTTTATATTATGGTTAATTTAAGAATTCAGCGAAATACTATCACATTTGTTCAATTTACGTCGCTCCTATTTCAGATAGCTAATTGGGCAAAGCGGCATCTCAAAGTGCATGAAATGACGAGTGAAATGCACTATCAATCTTCTAGGGTAGGCCGAACAGAGACCCGATTAGAACACTTTACATTACGGTTAATGTAAGAATTCAGCGAAAGTCTCTCACATTTGTTCAATTTACGTCGCTGATATTTCAGATAGCGTATTGGGCTAAGCGGCATCTCAATGCGCATGAAATGGCGAGTAAAATGCACTATTAAACTTCTAGGATAAGACAAACAGAGACCCGATTCGATCATTTTATATTACGGTTAATATAAGAATTCAGCGTAATTCTATCACATTTGTTCAATTTACGTCGCTCCAATTTCAGATAGCGTACTGGGCTAGGCGGCATCTTAAAGCGTGTGGAAAGGCGAGCTAAATGCACTATTAAACTTCTATGATAGGGCAATCAGAGACCCGACTAGATCATTTTATATTTTGTTTAATATAAGAATTCAGGGAAATTCTATCACATTTGTTCAATTTACGTCGCTCCAATTTCAGATAGCGTACTGGGCTACGCGGCATCTTAAAGCGTGTGGAAAGGCGAGCTAAATGCACTATTAAACTTCTATTATAGGGCAATCAGAGACCCGACTAGATCATTTTATATTTTGGTTAATATAAGAATTCAGCGAAATTCTATCACATTTGTTCAATTTACGTCGCTCCTATTTCAGATAGCGTATTGGGCTAAGCGGCATCTCAAAGCGCATGAAATGACGAGTGAAATGCACTATTAATCTTCAAGGGTAGGGCGAACAGAGACCCGATTAGAACATTTTACATTAAGGTTAATATAAGAATTCAGCGAAATTCTCTCACATTTGTTCAATTTACGTCGCTGATATTTCAGATAGCGTATTGGGCAAAGCGGCATCTCAAAGCGCAAGAAATGGCGAGTAAAATGCACTATTAAACTTCTAGGGTAGGGTAAACACAGACCCGATTAGATCATTATAAGTTGTGGTTAATTTAAGAATTCAGCGAAATTCTATCACATTTGTTCAATTTACGTCGCTCCAATTTCAGATAGCGTACTGGGCTAGGCGGCATCTTAAAGCGTGTGGAAAGGCGAGCTAAATGCACTATTAAACTTCTATTATACGGCAATCAGAGACCCGACTAGATCATTTTATATTTTGGTTAATATAAGAATTCTGCGAAATTCTATCACATTTGTTCAATTTACGTCGCTCCTATTTCAGATAGCTTATTGGGCTAAGCGGCATCTCAGAGCGCATGAAATGACGAGAGAAATGCACTATTAATCTTCTAGGGTAGGGCGAACAGAGACCCGATTAGAACATTTTACATTAAGGTTAATATAATAATTCAGCCAAATTCTATCACATTTGTTCAATTTACATCGCTCCTATTGCAGATATCGTATTGGGCTAAGCGGCATCTCAAAGCGCATGAAATGGCGAATAAAATGCGCTATTAAACTTCTAGGCTAGGGTGAACAGAGACCCGATTAGATCATTTTACAGTATGGTTCATAAAAGAATTCAGCGAAATACTATCACATTTGTTCAACTTACGTCGCTCATATTTCAGATAGCGTATTGGGCTAAGCGGCATCTTAAAGCGCGTGGAATGGCGAGTAAAATGCACTATTAAGCTTCTATGATAGGGCGAACAGAGACCCGATTAGATCATTTTACAATATGGTTCATAAAAGAATTCAGCGTAATTCTATCACATTTGTTCAACGTACGTCGCTCCTATTTCAGATAGCGTACTGGGCTAGGCGGCATCTTAAAGCGCGTGGAATGGCGGGTAAAATGCACTATTAAACTTCTATGATAGGGCTATCAGAGACCCGATTAGATCATTTTATGTTTTGGTTAATATAAGAATTCAGCGAAATTCTATCACATTTGTTCAACTTACGTCGCTCCTATTTCAGATAGCGTATTGGGCTAAGCGGTATCTCAAAGCGCATAAACTGACGAGTGAAATGCAATATTAATCTTCAAGGGTAGGGCGAACAGAGACCCGATTAGAACATTTTACATTAAGGTTAATATAATAATTCAGCCAAATTCTATCACATTTGTTCAATTTACATCGCTCCTATTGCAGATATCGTATTGGGCTAAGCGGCATCTCAAAGCGCATGAAATGGCGAGTAAAATGCACTGCTAAACTTCTAGGGTAGGGCGAAGAAAGGCCCGATTAGATCATTTTACATTAAGGTTAATATAAGAATTCAGCGTAATTCTATCACATTTGTTCAACTTACGTCGCTCCTATTTCAGATAGTGTACTGGGCTAGGCGGCATCTTAAAGCGTGTGGAAAGGCGAGCTAAATGCACTATTAAACTTCTATGATAGGGCAATCAGAGACCCGACTAGATCATTTTATATTTTGGTTAATATAAGAATTCAGCGAAATTCTCTCACATATGTTCAATTTACGTCGCTCCTATTTCAGATAGCGTATTGGGCTAAGCGGCATCTCAAAGCGCATGAAATGGCGAGTAAAATGCACTATTAAACTTCTAGGGTAGGGCAAACAGAGACCCGATTAGATCATTTTGTGTTATGGTTAATTTAAGAATTCAGCGAAATTCTATCACATTGGTTCAATTTACGTTGCTCCAATTTCAGATAGCGTACTGGGCTAGGCGGCACCTTAAAGCGTGTGGAAAGTCGAGCTGAATGCACTATTAAACTTCTATGATAGGGCAATCAGAGACCCGACTAGATCATTTTATATTTTGGTTAATATAAGAATTCAGCGAAATTCTATCACATTTGTTCAATTTACGTCGCTCCTATTTCAGATAGCTTATTGGGCTAAGCGGCATCGCAAAGCGCATGAAATGACGAGTGAAATGCACTATTAAACTTCTAGGGTACGGCGGACAAAGATCCGATTAGATCATTTTACATTAAGGTTAATATAAGAATTCAGCGAAACTCTATCACATTTGTTCAATTTACGTCGCTCATATTTCAGATAGCATATTGGGCTACACGGCATCTGAAAGCGCACGAAATGGCGAGTAAAATGCCCTATTAAACTTCTAGGGTAGGGCAAACAGAGACCGGATAAGATCATTTTATATTATGGTTAATTTAAGAATTCAGCAAAATTCTATCACATTGTTCAGTTTACGTCGCTCCTATTTCGGATAGCGTACTGGGCTAGGCGGCATCCTAAAGCGCGTGGAGTGGCGAGTAAAATGCACTATTAATCTTCTATGATAGGGCAATCAGAGACCCGATTAGATCATTTTATATTTTGGTTAATATAAGAATTCAGTGAAATTCTATCACATTTGTTCAATTTACGTCGCTCCTATTTCAGATAGCGTATTGGGCTATGCGGCATCTTAAAGCGCGTGGAATGGCGAGTAAAATGCACTACTAAACTTCTATGATAGGGCAAACGGAGACCCGATTAGATCATTTTATATTACGGTTAATATAAGAATTCAGCGTAATTCTATCACATTTGTTCAAGTTACGTCGCTCCTATTTCAGATAGCGTACTGGGCTAGGCGGCATCTCAAAGCGCGTGGAATGGCGAGTAAAATTCACAACTAATCTTCTATGATAGGGCAATCAGAGACCCGATTTGATCATTTTATATTTTGATTAATATAAGATTTCAGGGAAATTCTATCACATTTGTTCAATTTACGTCGCTCCTATTTCAGATAGCGTATTGGGCTATGCGGCATCTCAAAGCACATGCAATGGCGAGTAAAATGCACTATTAAACTTCTACGGTAGGGCAAACAGAGACCCGATTAGATCATTTTATATTATGGTTAATTTAAGAATTCAGTGAAATTCTATCACATTTGTTCAACTTACGTCGCTCCTATTTCATAGAGCGTATTGGGCTAAGCAGCATCTCAAAGCGCATGAAATGGCGAGTGAAATGCACTATTAGACTTCTAGGATAAGGCAAACAGAGACCCGATTAGATCATTTTATATTACGGTTAATATAAGAATGCAGCGTGGTTCTATCACATTTGTTCAAGTTACGTCGCTCCTATTTCAGATAGCGTGCTGGGCTAGGCGGCATCTCAAAGCACATGCAATGGCGAGTAAAATGCACTATTAAACTTCTACGGTAGGGCAAACAGAGACCCGATTAGATCATTTTATATTATGGTTAATTTAAGAATTCAGTGAAATTCTATCACATTTGTTCAATTTACGTCGTTCCTATTTCAGATAGCGTCCTAGGCTAAGCGGCATCTAAAAGCGCATGAAATGGCGAATAAAATGCACTATTAAACTTCTAGGCTAGGGCGAACAGAGACCCGTTTAGATCATTTTATATTATGGTTAATATAAGATTTCAGGGAATTTCTATCACATTTGTTCAATTTACGTCGCTCCTATTTCAGATGGCGTATTGGGCATAGCGGGATCTCAAAGCGCATGAAATGGCGAGTGAAATGCACCATTCGACTTCTATGGTAGGGCGAACAGACACCCGCTTAGATCATTTTATATTATGGTTAATTTAAGAATTCAGCAAAATTCTATCACATTTGCTCAATTTACGTCGCTCCTATTTCAGATAGCGTACTGTGCTAGGCGGCATCTTAAAGCGCGTGGAATGGCGAGTAAAATGCACTATTAAAATTCTATGATAGGGCAATCAGGGACCCGATTAGATCATTTTATATTATGGTTAATTTAAGAATTCAGCGAAATTCTATCACATTTGTTCAATTTACGTCGCTACAATTTCAGATAGCGTATTGGGCTAAGCGGCATCTCAAAGCGCATGAAATGGCGAATAAAATGCACTATTAAACTTCTAGGCTAGGGCGAACAGTGACCCGAGCAGATCATTTTACATTATGGTTAATAAAAGAATTCAGCGTAATTCTATCACATTTCTTCAACTTACGTCGCTCCTATTTCAGATAGCGTATTGGGCTAAGCGGCATCTCAAAGCGCATGAAATGGCGAGAGAAATGCACTATTAGACTTCTGTGGTAGGGCGAACAGAGACCCGATTAGATCATTTTACATTAAGGTTAATATAAGAATTCACGGAAATTCTATCACATTTGTTCAATTTACGTCGCTCCTATTCCAGATAGCGTATTGGGCTAAGCGGCATCTCAAAGCGCATGAAATGGCGAGTAAAATGCGCTATTAAACTTCTAGGATAAGGCAAACAGAGACCCGACTAGATCATTTTATATTACGGTTAATATAAGAATTCAGCGTAATTCTATCACATTTGTTCAAGTTACGTCGCTCCTATTTCAGATAGCGTACTGGGCTAGGCGGCATCTTAAAGCGCGTGGAATGGCGAGTAAAATGCACTATTAAAATTCTATGAGAGGGCAATCAGAGACCCGATTAGATCATTTTATATTTTGTTTAATATAAGATTTCAGGGAAATAGTATCACATTTGTTCAATTTGCGTCGCTCCTATTTCAGATAGCGTATTGGGCTAAGCGGCATCACAAAGCGCATGAAATGGCGAACAAAATGCACTATTAAACTTCTAGGCTAGGGCGAACAGAGACCAGATTAGATCATTTTATATTTTGGTTAACATAAGGATTCTGCGAAATTTTATCACATTTGTTCAATTTACGTCGCTCCTATTTCAGATAGCTTATTGGGCTAAGCGGCATCTGAAGGCGCATGAAGTGACGAGTAAAATGCACTATTAAACTTCTATGGTAGGGCGAACAGAGACCCGATTAGATCATTTTACATTAAGGTTAATATAAGAATTCACGGAAATTCTATCACATTTGTTCAATTTAGGTCGCTCCTATTTCAGATAGCGTACTGGGCTAGGCGGCATCTTAAAGCGCGTGGAATGGGGAGTAAAATGCAGTATTAATCTTCTAGGGTAGGGCAATCAGTGACCCGCTTAGGTCATTTTATATTATAGTTAATTT
This sequence comes from Macropis europaea, assembly GCA_916610135.2. Taxonomy (NCBI): domain Eukaryota; kingdom Metazoa; phylum Arthropoda; class Insecta; order Hymenoptera; family Melittidae; genus Macropis; species Macropis europaea. The sequence goes on from CAKAJE020001893.1 coordinate 291,999, forward strand.
AAGAATTCAGCGAAATTCTATCACATTTGTTCAATTTACGTCGCTCCTATTACAGATAGCTTATTGGGCTTAGCGGCATCTCAAAGCGCATGAAATGTCGAGTGAAATGCACTATTACACTTCTAGGGTAGGGCAAACAGAGACCCGATTAGACCATTTTATATTATGGTTAATTTAAGAATTCAAAAAAATTCTATCACATTTGTTCAATTTACGTCGCTCCTATTTTAGACAGCGTACTGGGCTAGGCGGCATCTTAAAGCGTGTGAAATGGCGAGTAAAATACACTATTAACCTTCTATGATAGGGCAATCAGAGACCAGACTAGATCATTTTATACTTTGGTTAATATAAGAATTCAGCGAAATTCTATCACATTTGTTCAATTTACGTCGCTCCTATTTCAGATAGCGTATTGGGCTAAGCGGCATCTCAAAGCGCATGAAATGACGAGTGAAATGCACTATTATACATCTAGGGTAGGGCGAACAGTGACCCGAGGAGATCATTTTACATTAAGGTGAATATAAGAATGCAGCGTAATTCTGTCACATTTGTTCAACTTACGTCGCTCCTATTTCAGATAGCGTATTGGGTTAAGCGTCATCTCAAAGCGCATGAAATGACGAGTGAAATGCACTATTAAACTTCTAGGGTAGGGCGAACAGAGACCCGATTAGATCACTTTACACTAAGGTTAATATAAGTATTCAGCGAGATTCTATCACACTTGTTCAATTTACGTCGCTTCTATTTCAGACAGCGTACTGGGCTAGGCGGCATCATAAAGCGCGTGGAATGGCGAGTAAAATGCACTATTAACCTTCTATAATAGGGCAATCAGAGACCAGATTAGATCATTTTATACTTTGGTTAATATAAGAATTCAGCGAAATTCTATCGCATTTGTTCAACTTACGTCGCCCCTATTTCAGATAGCGTATTGGGCTAGGCGGCATCTTGAAGCGCGTGGAATGGCGAGTTATATGCACTACTAAACTTCTATGATAGGGCAATCAATGACCCGATTAGATCATTTTATATTTTGGTTAATATAAGAATTCAGCGAAATTCTATCACATTTGTTCAATTTACGTCGCTCCTATTACAGATAACTTATTGTGCTTAGCGGCATCTCAAAGCGCATGAAGTGGCGAGTGCAATGCACTATTAAACTTCTAGGGTAGTGCAAACAGAGACCCGATTAGATCATTTTACATTATGGTTAATGTAAGAATTCAGCGTAATTCTATCACATTTGTTCAACTTACGTCGCTCCTATTTCAGATAGCGTACTGGGCTAGGCGGCATCTTAAAGCGCGTGGAATGGCGAGTAAAATGCACTACTAATCTTCTATGATAGGGCAATCAGAGACCCGATTAGATCATTTTATATTTTGTTTAATATAAGATTTCACGGAAATTCTATCACATTTGTTCAATTTACGTCGCTCCTATTTCAGATAGCGTATTGGGCTATGCGGCATCTCAAAGCGCATGAAATGGCGAGTGAAATGCACTATTAAGCTTCTAGGGTAGGGAAAACAGAGACCCGATGAGATCATTTTATATTATGGTTAATTTAAGAATTCAGCGAAATTCTATCACATTTGTTGAATTTACGTCGCTCCTATTTCAGATAGCGTATTGGGCTAAGCGGCCTCTCAAAGCGCATGAAATGGCGAGTAAAATGCGCTATTAAACTTCTAGGATGAGGCAAACGGAGACCCGATTAGTTCATTTTATATTACGGTTAATATAAGAATTCAGCGTAATTCTATCACATTTGTTCATCTTACGTCGCTCCTATTTCAGATAGCCTACTGGGCTAGGCGGCATCTTAAAGCGCGTGGAAGGGCGAGTAAAATGCACTACTAAACTTCTATGATAGAGCAATCAGAGACCCGATTAGATCATTTTATATTTTGTTTAATATAAGATTTCAGGGAAATTCTATCACATTTGTTCAATTTACGTCGCTCCTATTTCAGATAGCTAATTGGGCAAAGCGGCATCTCAAAGCGCATGAAATGGCGAGTAAAATGCACTATTAAACTTCTAGGGTAAGGCAAACAGAGACCCGATTCGATCATTTTATATTACGGTTAATATAAGAATTCAGCGAAATACTATCACATTTGTTCAATTTACGTCGCTCCTATTTCAGATAGCTAATTGGGCAAAGCGGCATCTCAAAGCGCATGAAATGACGAGTGAAATGCACTATTAATCTTCTAGGGTAGGCCGAACAGAGACCCGATTAGAACACTTTACATTACGGTTAATGTAAGAATTCAGCGAAAGTCTCTCACATTTGTTCAATTTACGTCGCTGATATTTCAGATAGCGTATTGGGCTAAGCGGCATCTCAATGCGCATGAAATGGCGAGTAAAATGCACTATTAAACTTCTAGGATAAGGCAAACAGAGACCCGATTCGATCATTTTATATTACAATTAATATAAGAATTCAGCGTAATTCTATCACATTTGTTCAATTTACGTCGCTCCTATTACAGATAGCTTATTGGGCTTAGCGGCATCTCAAAGCGCATGAAATGGCGAGTAAAATGCACTATTAAACTTCTAGGGTAAGGCAAACAGAGACCCGATTAGATCATTTTATATTATGGTTAATTTAAGAATTCAGCGAAATACTATCACATTTGTTCAATTTACGTCGCTCCTATTTCAGATAGCTAATTGGGCAAAGCGGCATCTCAAAGCGCATGAAATGACGAGTGAAATGCACTATTAATCTTCTAGGGTAGGCCGAACAGAGACCCGATTAGAACACTTTACATTACGGTTAATGTAAGAATTCAGCGAAAGTCTCTCACATTTGTTCAATTTACGTCGCTCCTATTTCAGATAGCTAATTGGGCAAAGCGGCATCTCAAAGCGCATGAAATGGCGAGTAAAATGCACTATTAAACTTCTAGGGTAAGGCAAACAGAGACCCGATTCGATCATTTTATATTACGGTTAATATAAGAATTCAGCGAAATACTATCACATTTGTTCAATTTACGTCGCTCCTATTTCAGATAGCTAATTGGGCAAAGCGGCATCTCAAAGCGCATGAAATGACGAGTGAAATGCACTATTAATCTTCTAGGGCAGGGCGAACAGAGACCCGATTAGAACACTTTACATTACGGTTAATGTAAGAATTCAGCGAAAGTCTCTCACATTTGTTCAATTTACGTCGCTGATATTTCAGATAGCGTATTGGGCTAAGCGGCATCTCAATGCGCATGAAATGTCGAGTGAAATGCACTATTACACTTCTAGGGTAGGGCAAACAGAGACCCGATTAGACCATTTTATATTATGGTTAATTTAAGAATTCAGCAAAATTCTATCACATTTGTTCAATTTACGTCGCTCCTATTTCAGATAGCGTATTGGGCTAGGCGGCATCTCAAAGCGCATGAAATGACGAGTGAAATGCACTATTAAACTTCTAGGGTAGGGCGAACAGGGACCCGAAGAGATCATTTTACATTAAGGTGAATATAAGAATGCAGCGTAATTCTGTCACATTTGTTCAACTTACGTCGCTCCTATTTCAGATAGCGTATTGGGTTAAGCGTCATCTCAAAGCGCATGAAATGACGAGTGAAATGCACTATTAAACTTCTAGGGTAGGGCGAACAGAGACCCGATTAGATCACTTTACACTAAGGTTAATATAAGTATTCACCGAGATTCTATCACACTTGTTCAATTTACGTCGCTTCTATTTCAGACAGCGTACTGGGCTAGGCGGCATCATAAAGCGCGTGGAATGGCGAGTAAAATGCACTATTAACCTTCTATAATAGGGCAATCAGAGACCAGATTAGATCATTTTATACTTTGGTTAATATAAGAATTCAGCGTAATTCTATCACATTTGTTCAATTTACGTCGCTCCTATTACAGATAGCTTATTGGGCTTAGCGGCATCTCAAAGCGCATGAAATGGCGAGTAAAATGCACTATTAAACTTCTAGGGTAAGGCAAACAGAGACCCGATTAGATCATTTTATATTATGGTTAATTTAAGAATTCAGCGAAATACTATCACATTTGTTCAATTTACGTCGCTCCTATTTCAGATAGCTAATTGGGCAAAGCGGCATCTCAAAGCGCATGAAATGACGAGTGAAATGCACTATTAATCTTCTAGGGTAGGCCGAACAGAGACCCGATTAGAACACTTTACATTACGGTTAATGTAAGAATTCAGCGAAAGTCTCTCACATTTGTTCAATTTACGTCGCTCCTATTTCAGATAGCTAATTGGGCAAAGCGGCATCTCAAAGCGCATGAAATGGCGAGTAAAATGCACTATTAAACTTCTAGGGTAAGGCAAACAGAGACCCGATTAGATCATTTTATATTACGGTTAATATAAGAATTCAGCGAAATACTATCACATTTGTTCAATTTACGTCGCTCCTATTTCAGATAGCTAATTGGGCAAAGCGGCATCTCAAAGCGCATGAAATGACGAGTGAAATGCACTATTAATCTTCTAGGGTAGGCCGAACAGAGACCCGATTAGAACACTTTACATTACGGTTAATGTAAGAATTCAGCGAAAGTCTCTCACATTTGTTCAATTTACGTCGCTGATATTTCAGATAGCGTATTGGGCTAAGCGGCATCTCAATGCGCATGAAATGTCGAGTGAAATGCACTATTAAACTTCTGGGGTAGGGCAAACAGAGACCGATTAGATCATTTTATATTATGGTTAATTTAAGAATTCAGCAAAATTCTATCACATTTGTTCAATTTACGTCGCTCCTATTTCAGATAGCGTATTGGGCTAGGCGGCATCTCAAAGCGCATGAAATGACGAGTGAAATGCACTATTATACTTCTAGGGTAGGGCGAACAGGGACCCGAAGAGATCATTTTACATTAAGGTGAATATAAGAATGCAGCGTAATTCTGTCACATTTGTTCAACTTACGTCGCTCCTATTTCAGATAGCGTATTGGGTTAAGCGTCATCTCAAAGCGCATGAAATGACGAGTGAAATGCACTATTAAACTTCTAGGGTAGGGCGAACAGAGACCCGATTAGATCACTTTACACTAAGGTTAATATAAGTATTCACCGAGATTCTATCACACTTGTTCAATTTACGTCGCTTCTATTTCAGACAGCGTACTGGGCTAGGCGGCATCATAAAGCGCGTGGAATGGCGAGTAAAATGCACTATTAAACTTCTATAATAGGGCAATCAGAGACCCGATTAGATCATTTTATATTTTGGTTAATATAAGAATTCAGCGTAATTCTATCACATTTGTTCAATTTACGTCGCTCCTATTTCAGATAGCTAATTGGGCAAAGCGGCATCTCAAAGCGCATGAAATGGCGAGTAAAATGCACTATTAAACTTCTAGGGTAGTGCAAACAGAGACCCGATTAGATCATTTTACATTATGGTTAATGTAAGAATTCAGCGTAATTCTATCACATTTGTTCAACTTACGTCGCTCCTATTTCAGATAGCGTACTGGGCTAGGCGGCATCTTAAAGCGCGTGGAATGGCGAGTAAAATGCACTACTAATCTTCTATGATAGGGCAATCAGAGACTCGATTAGATCATTTTATATTTTGTTTAATATAAGATTTCACGGAAATTCTATCACATTTGTTCAATTTACGTCGCTCCTATTTCAGATAGCGTATTGGGCTATGCGGCATCTCAAAGCGCATGAAATGGCGAGTAAAATGCACTATTAAGCTTCTAGGGTAGGGAAAACAGAGACCCGATGAGATCATTTTATATTATGGTTAATTTAAGAATTCAGCGAAATTCTATCACATTTGTTGAATTTACGTCGCTCCTATTTCAGATAGCGTATTGGGCTAAGCGGCCTCTCAAAGCGCATGAAATGGCGAGTAAAATGCGCTATTAAACTTCTAGGATGAGGCAAACGGAGACCCGATTAGTTCATTTTATATTACGGTTAATATAAGAATTCAGCGTAATTCTATCACATTTGTTCATCTTACGTCGCTCCTATTTCAGATAGCCTACTGGGCTAGGCGGCATCTTAAAGCGCGTGGAAGGGCGAGTAAAATGCACTACTAAACTTCTATGATAGAGCAATCAGAGACCCGATTAGATCATTTTATATTTTGTTTAATATAAGATTTCAGGGAAATTCTATCACATTTGTTCAATTTACGTCGCTCCTAATTCAGATAGCGTATTGGGCAAAGCGGCATCTCAAAGCGCATGAAATGACGAGTAAAATACACTATTAAACTTCTAGGGTAGGGCAAACAGAGACCCGATTAGATCATTTTATGTTATGCTTAATTTAAGAATTCAGCAAAATTCTATCACATTTGTTCAACTTACGTCGCTCCTATTTCAGATAGCGTACTGGGCTAGGCGGCAACTTAAAGCGCGTGGAATGGCGAGTAAAATGCACTACTAAACTTCTATGATAGGGCAATCAGAGACCCGATTAGATCATTTTATATTTTGTTTAATATAAGGTTTCAGGGAAATAGTATCACATTTGTTCAATTTACGTCGCTCCTATTTCAGATAGCGTACTGGGCTAGGCGGCAACTTAAAGCGCGTGGAATGGCGAGTAAAATGCACTATTAAACTTCTAGGGTAGGGCAAACAGAGACCCGATTAGATCATTTTACATTATGGTTAATAAAAGAATTCAGCGAAATTCTATCACATTTGTTCAATTTACGTCGCTCCTATTTCAGATAGCTAATTGGGCAAAGCGGCATCTCAAAGCGCATGAAATGGCGAGTAAAATGCACTATTAAACTTCTAGGGTAAGGCAAACAGAGACCCGATTAGATCATTTTATATTATGGTTAATTTAAGAATTCAGCGAAATACTATCACATTTGTTCAATTTACGTCGCTCCTATTTCAGATAGCTAATTGGGCAAAGCGGCATCTCAAAGCGCATGAAATGACGAGTGAAATGCACTATTAATCTTCTAGGGTAGGCCGAACAGAGACCCGATTAGAACACTTTACATTACGGTTAATGTAAGAATTCAGCGAAAGTCTCTCACATTTGTTCAATTTACGTCGCTGATATTTCAGATAGCGTATTGGGCTAAGCGGCATCTCAATGCGCATGAAATGGCGAGTAAAATGCACTATTAAACTTCTAGGATAAGGCAAACAGAGACCCGATTCGATCATTTTATATTACGGTTAATATAAGAATTCAGCGTAATTCTATCACATTTGTTCAATTTACGTCGCTCCTATTACAGATAGCTTATTGGTCTTAGCGGCATCTCAAAGCGCATGAAATGTCGAGTGAAATGCACTATTA